>BQNB010026161.1:0-38694 GCA_026074375.1 Tanacetum coccineum
GTAACGTATAAAAGTCAAAAATAATTGTCGGAAAAGTTTAAAATATTGACCTGAAATTTTCGGAGTGTGACATTAGGTTTTAGGAATAAGTTCCGCCTAAATCTTCGAATGATATGCCGCCTCGTGATAAGAACTCATTGCACTAAATAAACAAACCAACGTTTTAATTGTTTTAATCATGGTTAATACAGTTTTCTTATATTTGGCTAGACCGCTCTTCTATTTTTTGTCTATCTGCTTGCATGTGTTATTATGTTTTAGATTGATCTAAGTTACCACAAAACCTATGCCAGTCTCTCAGGCTGAACCCCCCCCCCCCCCTTCTCTGTTAAAATTAGGACTAACATAGGTTTAGCATAGGTTTAACATAGAATAGAATTAACATAGTTTAAATTAACTTAGCTTAGTTAACCAAAATATTGATAGAATAAAAGATTTCGTTCTCGCTCTTAGTGATCGACACCCTACTTACCAACGAAACTACATCTGATTGGGTACACTGCCCATTAAAGTGTTGTTTTAGGTAAAGTCAGCAAAATATAAATGTAAAACTTGAATAAAATAACAACCTTCACGACGACACAATCACCCCTAGATGTTTAAGAATTCAGGTATTCGTCTTTGATACCCAAGATAATTTATACCTTTAGCTTTCTCGAGTTAAGGAAAGTGCAATTGCATGTGTCGCGTTCATAGATTTGTCTGTGCATATGTGATTTTGTCGCCTTTTCTTGAGCATTGGTATCGGTTTTTAATTATATGAGAGTGTACCGGTAGTGTACTAAATTCTAGAACTTGCTTTAGTGATGCATCCCGAGACCGCATAGTGAGTATTAGGATTTACTAAATGATAGGAGGCACTAGAATTAACCTATGATTTAAACCTGTAATTGTTATTATGGTCACCTCGACTATAAAACTATCCCACACCTAAACCATGCACTCATTTTTAGTGCAGGATTCCCCTAGTGAAACCCTCCAAGCCTTTCCTTTTCATGGTTCTTGTAATTTTTCAGTGGACTCCGGATTGTTAATGAAGAGCATTGTAAACCCTTAAACCAATTTTTACACCCAAATCGTCTTAGCCTTAGGGGTGTTGATCGGTTCGGTTATCGGGTTATTCGGTTTGTTCGGTTCGGTTAGTTCGGTTAAAAGTTTTTTTAAAGTCAACCCATGAATTCGGTTTTTGGTTTGGTTCGGTTGAATCCTAGTTTGGTTCGGTTTTCGGGTTTACCCGAATTACACAATTTATTAAAAATAAAATATATATACAAATATATTTAGCCAAAAAAATTATTTCATACATAAAAAGTGTTTTTCAATATTAGGATAAAATTTTATTGATCTTTATATATATATATATATATATATATATATATATATATATACATATATATATACAGATATATATATATATATATACTAGATAAATAATACTTATATATATATATTATATCAACAATTATATAAATATTAATTTTTTTATATATAAAATTTTATTGATCTTTTTATATATAAAAATATATATAAAAAATATATATTTATAATCAATTCGGTTTTCGGTTCGGTTTTTCGGTTAGACTGTTAAACCCAAATCCACCTCGAGAACCAGAATTCATAGAGTACGGTTCGGTTTGGGTTTGGGCAAATTCGGTTCGGTTGAGTAGTTCGGTTTCGGTTGTTTTTCTGGTTTTCCTCCGAGGGTTTTTTTTCGTATTTTTCGGTTTTATTGCTTACCCCTACTAGCCTAACTTGTATGTACATTCAATTTTTATTGACATTAAATTTTTAAAAAATGCATAAAAAAAAAAAAAAACAATAATAAAAAAAATTAAAAAAAAAAACAAAAAAAAAAAAAAAGAAAAAGGGGTTTAAAAAAAAAAAATAATAGAAAAAAAAAAAAAAAAAAAACTAAAAAAACAAAAAAAAAGAATGAAAAAAAAAACAAAAAAAATAAATAAAAAAAAAAAAAAAAAAAAAAAAAATAAAATTAAAACAAAAAAAAAAAAACCCCCAACCCCACCCCCGCCCCACCCCCCCCCCCCCCCCTCACCCCCCCAACCCCCCCCCCCTGCCCACCCCCCCTCCCCTCCCCCCCCTCCCCACCCACCCCCACGAACACCGATCCCGCCCACACCCCATCCCCCCCCCCATCCCCCGTCCCCCGCCGCCTTCCCGACCCATCCACCCCCCCGGCGGCGCGTCCGCCCTCTCCCGCGCCGCGTGCCCGGCCTGCGCGGGGCTTCCGGCGGGCAGGTGGCGGGGGTTGTGGGCGTGTGGGTCTCAGCCAGTCGTTGGGGGTCTTGTGGTATGCGCGGGCGCGCGGTTAGGACACAGAGTGCATTTAAATTGATACTCACTTCCCGCCACATGCGGGATTCCTACATGTCTGGGTATCATTGGCCGACCCCCCCCCCCCCCTCCAACCCCCACAGGACATCCCAATGACTATTTGGCGCAACACTAGACAAAAACATCTAATTCAAACGTCTATCTCGTCTCTCTCACGTGCGCGCATAGTCTCGTGGGGGCCTCCTCTACCCTTTGCTCCACCTAGCACCTTCTCCCTCATGCACATCCGCCCTCTCCACGAACCTAATAATGATGTACCCAGGAAGTACATTCATAACCAATGACACTACCTTAGATTGGGACGCAGTGGGAATCCATGTCAGACTTTATAAAAACGACACAAAGTGCAGTCCCATATCCTACCAATCCCCACCAAAGTAAAGTGATATGATCCACACCATTAAATATTGATCAATATCAATTCGGATCATAATATTAGTTCCTGTATCGCGTCTGAAAAAGCTCAGAGTTAGGGTATTAATCTATAAACCCCAAGTGAATGAAAAGATAACTATCGCTAGGTGGCGAAGCAATAAAACGAGTGAAAAATATAGATGTAAAGTAGTGACTTAGTGTCGTAAAAGACTATTGTCTTCAAGTGGTGACTACTGTCTTTGTGCTTAGCAACTCAACCTTGTGTATTCTTAAAGATAATTAACGTCACCACTTCACCCAAACTCACCCAACAAAGTCACTGCTCCCGTAAATAAAAAGTCACTCCCCAAATATTTCTCATCCGTTTCCATGTTCATGTTTATCATATTACACCTATACCCCACAACCCTTTAAAGACCTCTTTGATAGTAACTTTTAGTACTTACGCCTAGCGGTGGAGGTTTGATCATTTATTAAGCTTATGGTAATTTATATGCTATGACATGTAATGAGTGTTAAATTTTCCGTTTCCCAAATTGTTATAATTCATTATACACCCGAGAGAAAGAGAGAATCCAAACACTTATTGTGAGGTGCTAGTGTATATTTTCCGTGCTTCTAGTTACGAGGTCTAATTGGTTGTGCTATGAATAGCTTTAAAGAATAAGTTAAATGCCCTCGATATTGCTATTGTCTAGGTAGAAAAGTTCATTTCCTTGAGGACAAGCAAATCCCAAGTGTAGGGGTATTCGATGAGGAGTAATTTTATACACTTTTTCGGGGTCATATAACCACTATAATCATGCAAAAATACTTAAAATATGTCCTTAATCGTTTCTTTTTTCATTTTTAGCATTTGGAAAATATTTAGAGGAAATACACGTAACTTAGGCTCTATTTTGGAAGAAATAGGACAAGAGTACAACTTTACACAAAAGAAGGTTTGAAGAATAAATCACAGATGGTGGAGACGGCGTCAGGAAAGCTTGCGACACCGTCTGGATCTGCAAGTGACTGCGTCAGGGAAAGTTGTGACGGCGTCTGAACTTAGCCGTCATAAAGAAACCCTAGAAGATTCGACGACGCGATGGTGTCAGGATTTATTGTGACGCCGTCGTGATTGTTTTCTTATATATAGAAACTAGAAATTAGGTTTTCAAATAGCATATAAGGAGTGGAGTTCGATAGAGAATGATTTATAGCTGACTTTCAGAGTATTTTAGGGTTTCCCAACCCTTTTGTACCTTCCTCAATCGCTTGTTTCAATATAGTGAAGTTCTTTTATCCCTTAATCTTTCAATATGTCTTATTGTTTGATTGGTTATTGTTCTTTGCTTATCTTTAACATGCTAGGCTAGATCTGATTAGTGTTTGCTTATGATTTCATGTGAATTGGTTTGTAAATCATAATAATATTGCTTCTTGATTGATGTGTGTGCATGTTTAGACTCTAGAACCCTAGTTACTTAAGTGTATCGAAGATCTAGAGTGGCATGATTGTGTAGAAAGGATTCCATTGGTAATAGTATTCATACTACCTTACCCATCTATAGATGATTCGTTTTAAGTATTTTAATGCGTGTCTATCTACCTAGGGGCCTTGTAACATTCTTCATACTACCTTACTTGTGCGTCTCCCTAGCGAGGTATCACGTAGACGGTGTTTTCTCCATCATGCTTCTCAGAAATACTTACACATACATCTCAAGTGTGACAAGGCAATAGAGTTAAGAGAAGCATACTAAGGATCATGCATGATTAAGTAAACACTTCTCTTTTATTATACGAATTCTCCACATTTGATTTAGTTTAATTATTAGATAATTTGTTTAAAATAAACCTTATTCAAACTTGAGATTTTATCTGCTTCCATTAAAATATAAAAATACAAAAAATATTCTTTTTTCAATCATGTAGACCATAGTTACATCTAGCTCGGACCTTCACACATTATTCCCCTAGAGAACGATAACAACCCCCGAGTCTTGCGTATACTGCACTACAACGGTTAGGTACACTGCCTAAGGAGTTGTAAAACTTAGTGGAGTTTCACAACCTCATCAATTAATATGATGTGTTAATCTAGGTGGATAGTAACCTGTTACATGCTGGCATTACCTACTTAGGAGGTAAATTGATACACCAAACTGACCAAACTCAAAACTTTATGGTAACAATTAAAAACTTTTTTCTTCATTGTTTAAATATTGAAAACGTGACAAGTTGGATACATTTTAAAGTGATTATCCCTAGAATAAATTGCATAAGTGTTAGCCTCACAATATTGAGTCGAACAAGGAATCTCGGTCATTCAATCAGGAAGAATCGGTCTTTATATTATTACGTTGTAATAAGCTAGAAAGCGAACCAACCTTGTTTGTAATCTAATATTGTACGCGTTGTGGGCCTAAAGCCCAACCAAAGCCCGAGTCTGGTCTACCAAATAACCCTAGGCATCACATATGACCCTAGGATTATAAATACCCGCTCTCTCATGGAGAAGGGTTGGATGTTTATTTGTAAGAAAATACACATAGCAGTCTACCTCCTTTTCTCTCTACCTTCTCTCTTGTTTCTCTCTTTAAACTTCTTCTAGCTTCTTTTTAATTTCTTATACACGAATCAATGGTGAAGTGATATACGGGTTCCTACATTTGGTATCGTACACCTCGGGTGGGTCTAGTGATTTGTTTAGGGTGATTTACTTGAAAAATCTAGAAAAAAGTGTTTATTTTTAGCTTTTATTCGAAAAAATTGAAAAAAGTAGCCTAAATTTTGATGTTAAAATTTTTAAAGTTATGGGTTTTATGTTAGATATAGCTTACATATACTTAGTTTTGCAAAAAATTTCAGGTAAAAACATTAAAAATTATGGTTTTTAGGTGTTTTTGTGTGTTTGTGATGACGTGTAATTTTATACACTTTTTTAGGGTCATTTAACCCCTATAATCATGTAAAAATACTTAAAATATGTGCTTAATCGTATCTTTTTTGCATTTTTAGCACTTGAATGACATTTGGAGGAAATACACATGACTTGGGCTCTATTTTGGAAGAAACAGGACAAGAGTACAACTTTACACAAAAGAAGGCTTGAAGAATAAATCACAGATGGTGGAGACGGTGTTAGGAAAGCTTGCAACGCTGTCTGGATCTGCTAGCAACTGCGTCAGGAAAAGTAGTGATGGCGTCTGAACTTAGTCGTCATAAAGAAACCCTAGAAGATTCGGCAGCGCGACGACGTCAGGATTTATTGCGACGTTGTCGCGTTTGTTTTCTTATATATACAAACTAGAATTTAGGTTTTCATATAGCATATTAGGAGTGGAGTTCGGTAGAGAACGATTTATAACTGACTTTGGAAGTATTTTAGGGTTTCCCAACCATTTTGTACCTTCCCCAATCGCTTGTTTCAATATAATCAAGTTCTTTTATCCCTTAATCTTTCAATATGTCTTATTGTTTGATTGGTTATTGTTCTTTGCTTATCTTTAACATGCTAGGCTAGATCTCATTAGTGTTTGCTTATGATTGCATGTGAATTGGTATGTAGATCCTAATAATATTATTTCTTGATTGATGTGTGTGCATGTTTAGACTCTAGAACCCTAGTTACTTAAGTGTATCAAAGATATAGAGCGACATGATTGTGTAGAAAGGATTCAATCGGTAATAGTCTTCATACTACCTTGCCCATCTATGGATGATCCGTTTTAAGTATTTTAATGCGCATCTATCTACCTAGGGGCCTTGTAACAGTCTTCATACTACCTTACTTGTGCGTCTCCCTAGCGAGGTATCATGTAGACAGTGTTTTCGTGTAATTCGTCATGCTTCTCGGAAATACTTACACATACATCTCAAGTGTGACAATGCAATAGAGTTGGGAGAAGCATACTAAAGATCATACATGATTAAGTAAACACTTCTCTTTTATCATACGAATTCTCCACATTAGATTTAGTTTAATTTTTAGATAATTAGTTTAAAACAAACCTCCTTCAAACCCGAGATTGTATCTGCTTTCATTAAAATATAAAAATACAAAAATATTCTTCTTTCAATCTTGTAGACCTTAGTTACATCTAGTTCAGACCTTCACATACTCTTCCATTAGAGAACGATAACAACCCCCGAGTCTTGCCTATACTACACTACAACGGTTAGGTACACTGCCTAGGGAGTTGTAAAACTTAGTGGAGTTTCACAACCTCACTCGTATGCCTTTTTTTTGTCTTCCAGTGATTTGGCAGGATTTTCCAGCGATTTGATCCCTTGATCCAGCGATTTGATCCTTTTGGTCCAGCGATTTAACCTCACTTTTCTAGAGATTTGATCTCAAAATTCCAGCGATTTGAGCTAAAATTTCCAGCGATTTTAGTCATAAATTCCAGCGATTTGAGTTTAAAGTTCCAGCGATTTGAGCTAAGATTTCCAGCACTTTGAGACATACATTCCAGCGATTTGAGTTTAATGTTCCAGCGATTTTAGCTAAGGTTTCCAGCGATTTTAGTCATATTTTCCAGCGATTTGAGTCATACATTCCAACGATTTGAGTCACTTTTTCAGGCAATTTGAGCTAACATAACAGGAGATTTGACTCTTATTCATCAGACAATTTGATCATATTTTTTTGTGAACTCAAAACAAACATCAAAAACTTCAATTACAACAACGATTTCTACAACAACAATCACTTTACCTACTTAAGATCCTAAAATCATTTTCACTTCATAACACATCAATTATTCATCATGACAACTCCAACTACAACAACAAGCAACAATCAGATGCACAACGACATCATGGCAGCTGGTTTCAGAGAATGTCAGCCAATGCTTGTAACGGGGAGATCTGCTCAGTGGCAGTCACGTTTCTTGAGATACGTTGATACTAAGCCAAACAAGAAAGAACTAAGGCAATGCATCTTTGATGGTCCTTATGTAATGAATGAAATCACCGTTCCAGGTAAACCAGCAACAACAACAGAAGAAGCAATACCTGAACACACTATTGTTGAAACATACAAGAACACTACTCCTAAAAAACGTGCTTACTTTGATGTTGAAGCTGAAGAAATTCATATGATATTGAGTGGAATTGGAGATGACATTTATTCTACAGTTGATGCATGTACCACAGTAAAGAGATGTGGATAGCCATTCAAAGGTTGCAGCATGGTAAGTCACTTAACAAACAAGATGTCAAGAATAATCTTTTCTGGAAGTTTGGTAAGTTTACTTCATGAGACAGGGAATCAATTAAGTCATTGTTGATCCCACTTCAATGGTTCTTGAATTCCTTAGCTTGTGTAAGGTTTAGTTATGCAAGATAAATCCAACACAACTATGATAAAAACTTTGTTTGATAATACTAAAGATTATGCGAAATCTAATATTTAATATAAGAAGAATTCTTCAATGAAACAGTAACACAAAAAAATATAATTCAACAATAAAAGCTCCAATATTATTACAAATGATGAAGTCTAAAAATACGCAATAAACTTTATCAAAAAGCACGAAATGCGTAACAAACTAAATATATTACTAGAATTGTCAAATTACTTTCAAATTTTGAACGATATACGTAATATGACCGGATGTTGACCAAAATTTAACCTGTTTGACCGGTTCCATTAACAAAAATTACAAAAATGGTCCCTTTGATTCACGTTGGACTTTCACTGTTAGTCCCTTAACTTTTTTTTCACTTAAAAAAAAATTTTCACTTGATTTTTAAAATATTTTTTTTTCATTTACTCATACACTACTTTTGTTACACTTATTATATTTTTTTTTCCACTTATTCATACACTAAATTTTTTTACACTTATTACACCTTTTTTGGAATTTTTTTTTATAAAATAATTCACTTAATTTTGAAAATACTTTTTTTTCATTTATTCATACACTATTTATTTAAATATTGCGTTAATCTTTTTCACAACTAGCACCCTCATGTGACTTAAATTTTGAGTATTAAATATGACTTATATTTCTTAAAAAGATTTTTTTCTAAATTTTAACTCTTAAACACCCCTCATGTGAAAAAAAAGTCTAACACAACATTTAAAAAAAATCTTTTTAAAAAATTTAAGTCACATGAGGGGTGTTTAATAGTCAAAATTTAAGCCACATGAGGGTGTTAGTTGTGAAAAAGTTTAACGCAATTTAAAAAAAATTCTAAAAAAAGTGTAATAAGTGTAAAAAAAATTAGTGTATGAATAAGTGGTAAGAAAGTATAATAAGTGTAAAAAATATAATGTATGAATAAATGAAAAAAAAGTATTTTAAAAATTAAGTGATTTTTTTTTTAAAAATAAGTGAAAAAAAAATTAAGTGAAAAAAAAGTTAAGGGACTAACAGTGAAAGTCCAACGCGAATCACAGGGACCATTTCTGTAATTTTTGTTAATGGAACCGGTCAAACAGGTTAAATTTTGGTCAACATCAGGTCATATTACGTATATCGTTCAAAATTTGAAAGTAATTTGGCAATTCTAGTAATATATTTAGTTTGTTACGTATTTCGTGTTTTTTGATAAAGTTTATTGCGTATTTTTAGACTTCACCCTATTACAAATAATACGAATACTCTCCTAGTATTAGGGTTACAAAACCTTGAAGCTATGACGATTCTATGAATGACTTGATTTGATACTTTGATACATAGAACTCTATACCCTAGGACCTCCTTTTATACACCAAGGAAGTTCCTAATATATTACAATCTTTTCCTAAGTTATCATGATCTTCTAAACAAATAACTTATATATATCTTTTACAAAAATATCTCATACATATCCCATAAGCAATCTTTATCTTTTCTCTGAGCAGTCTTTATCCTTTCAACAGTTGTAATCTTTCAGCAGTTGTAACTTTTATACCAGCAGCATTAACTTTCAACACCAACAGTAGTAACTTTTGTACCAGCAGTACTAACTGTGCACAAGCAGCATTAACTACTTAGAAAGTTTTCTTCAATCTTCACTAGCAGTACTAAGTTACACTAGCAGTACTAACTTTACTCTAGCAGTACTAATATTACTAGCAGTAGTAACTAGCAGTAGTAATATACACTAGCAGTAGTAACTTACACTAGCAGTAGTAACTAGCAGTACTAACTACTTAGCATATTTTTCATTAAGATTACTAACAGCACTAATTTATGCTTAGCAGCAGTAACTAATACCTTAGCAGCAGTAACTTCAAGAAGGCTTTTAATCCCAACAATCCTCCCCTAAACTTGATATTTATCTTCAAAATCATCAAGTTTCTTTATTAAAAGCTTCATCAATCACCAGGAGGATGCTTCCAAACACTTCATTGAGGTACATAGCCTTCCTTAAGCTGTTTCTTGACCAATCTAAGAAGCTCAAATGCCATTTCACACTCATAATCAACTTGGAGCTTCACATCATTAAACATCTGATGTAATGTGTGCTTTGTAAGTGGGTACATCTTCTCAACCAACAGATAATAAAGTATGTTCTGCAATGTCACACAATGAACTCCACAAGAATCATAAAGCTTCCAGTTCAGCACTTTAACTAATCCTTGTTGATTCTTCCATATATTATCTTCAAGATGATGTTCAAACATGGTCTTCAAATTAAGATGTAAGAAAATATCCATGTAATTCACTGGCTCTGTCTTCTTAAATCTTGCTTTGACTATACTCCAAAGAACTTCCAAATCTTCTCTGTCAAAGTTTTTAAGCATCTTTCCAAAAGTTAAATACATCTGAGAATTACCATCTGCTCTGATGATTTGGAAATAGCTTTTCTTCCCTTCTTTGTAGATCTTGTAGTCAACAATGGTTGGAGATTTGGTAGATAAAGGTGTAGCTTCAATAGTTACATCATCTCCATCATCTAAAATGATTTCCATACATAGCTTAAGCTCTTCAGTTTCTTTATCATCATCCACCTTTTGTTTCTTTGAAGGCTCTTGTTCTAGCTCATCACCTGCTCTTTTAGAACTGCTTTCTTCTCTTGTCTCACTGCCTTCTTCTCTTACTTCACTACCTCCCACCAATTCTGTATCCATATCAACAAATGTGTTTACCCTTTTCATTGCTTTATCAAATAACTCTTGAACATTGGCAAAGGACTTAGTCTTCAAGTCTTTGGGCTTCCATCCTGCCATGTTTTTCAGATAGGTACACATTATACTCCTTTGTTGAGCTTTTATGGGTGGTCTATTTCTCCTTTCTTCTGCCTTCTTACATGCAAAGTGCTTCCTCCTTTTTCTCTAAGAGTTGTGGAAACAGTTTAGACTTTTCTTTAATTGTCAACTCTTCTTGGTCCTCTGCTTGTATCCTTTAAGCTAATTCATAGTCAGTCTCAACCTTATCCTGAATATCATTCCATTGTGCAATTAAGGCAACATTGGCTTCTTCTTTTTGTCTTGTAATCCTCTCTTCCTCATCAAATTGAGCTTGTAGCCTTATTAGATAAAGGTGTAGCTTCAATAGTTACATCATCTCCATCATCTGAAATGATTTCCATACATTGCTTAAGCTCTTTAGTTTCTTTATCATCATCCACCTTTTGCTTCTTTGAAAGCTCTAGTTCTAGCTCATCACCTGCTCTTTTAGAACTACTTTCTTCTCTTACTTCACTACCTCCCACCAATTCTGTATTCATATAAACAAATGTGTTTACCCTTTTCATTACTTTATGAAATAACTCTTGAACATTGGCAAAGGACTTAGTCTTCAATTCTTTAGGCTTCCATCCTGCCATGTTTTTCAGATATGTTCACATTATACTCGTTTGTTGAGCTTTTATGGGTGGTCTATTTCTCCTTTCTTCTGCTCTCTTAGCTGCAAAGCGCTTCCTCCTTTTCTTCATCAACATCAATATCATGAATTTTCCTTCCCTGTTTGGATGCATCCTCCTGATCACCCAAACTAGCTTCATCATCTGAGGAATCAATTCTAGCAGACAGACCAACCTTGTATAACCTCTTAAGACCACGAGTTCTTGCCTTTTTCTTTCTCTCTAGTTTTTTGACTCTCTTTTTTAGACTTGTAATCTCCTGTGCTTGAGCAGTCTTTGTGTTTTCCAGGTCAAGAACTCTTTGTTGCAATTTGGTACAAAATTCCATCAATTCCTTTAGTTGTAGACTATCCTCACCACTTCGAGGTGTGTTAACTCCTGCGAGCAGTGGATCATTAGAAAATTCAGATACATTCTCAGACTAGTCTAAGCACTGGTATCCCCCATGGTGTCTTGGCGCCTGGGACCACCACTTGAACTAGTTCCAATGGAACTTGGTTCATTAGGTGTTGCCTTGGATTGGGTCTTAGAGATGTTACCTTTGTCCTGCTCTACATCTAAGCCAGTAGTAGTAGTGGTAGCCCTTTCCAAACTGTCATCCCTCTCCTCATAGACAGCCTCATCTGCTACATTCTCCACAGGAACACTAGACTGAGGAATCTCAGTGTCCTTTCTCTTGGGTTTCCTAGGCCTCTGTTTCCTTTGAGGTTGTGATGTTGATGGTGGAATAATGGTGGGTGTGTGATGGGGATCAGTTGGCATGTCTGAACCTTCACCCTATTCCTGTTGAGCTTGCACCATCATAGTTGAGAACAAGGGTGTTACTCTACCAGAAAAGTCCTTTCCTTGCCTCTTCATATTAGCAAAAACCTTCTTTGTGTGAGATGGTGCAATATAAATTCTGTTGTGATTTATCATTCCTTCCAGTTGATTATCCAAAAATACTTGCACAAATCTTGGATACATCAAGAATTTGCCAGCACTATCCAAGTTTTTCACCATGCTTTCAAAAATATACTTGGAAAAGTTAAACTTTTGGTTTGTGGCTAAACATATAATTGTAGAGGCCATAGTGCTACTAAATTCATTCCATGCAGTAGTCTTAGCACTTAGGCATTGCAAAATAGTATGGGTTGAGTAATGATGGTGAGTGATGGGGATTAGTTGTATTTCTGACCTTCACAACCATTTCTTCTTAAAAAATAAAAGAGCTTGAGACCACTCATTGTTAGAAATAAGGGTTGGTATGTGTTTAAATACACATACCTTTGATCACTAAAAACGGACTTAAATGACCAAAAATGTACCAAAAATACATCGTATTTGTATGTTTTTGCATCTTATTATCAGTAACGGTTATTCTAGAGAAAAGGACAAATACGAGCCAAAACGGACAAAACCGAGCACGGAATGGAAAAGAGCGTGAGAAGTCAAAAAGTCAAAGTCAACCCCGACAAAATCAAAGTCAAAGGCGGAGCCGTAAATGAAGAAATACTTAATGGGCCAACCCACACCCATCTAATGGGTCGGGTCAACCCATTAAGCAATATTATCAAGACTTATAAGCTATATGGGCCCAATATCCCTTTTATACTATGCACGGCCCAATGTCAAGCCCAAACAAGGACTTAACAAACCAACATATAAACTAAACGGCTGTTAGAGTTTATATCACCACAAGGACTTACCATGCAATAACTCAATATACTTTGGGGGACTGATTATGCCAAAGTTCAAACACTTTTTCACTACCCGCTAAATAAACCAGTACTATTCCTCCATCCTCTCCACCTTGTCGACCCATACCTAAACATTACCCTCCCCCTCTACCCCACTCTACAATTACCACCTTGGCAATCCCATAATCCCCCATTCGTCAAGGGTAAATGACAAAGATTGAAGGGTTAAGCTCAAAGGGCTTGGGCACCACTCATAATCAATGGTTGATATGAAAGACTTGAAGCTCTCACACAACAAGCACACCCTCAGTCCCTCTCACGAAGAAAGCACACATCAAAGAGGACCTAGAACCTTCTTAACTTTTATATAAATAGTAACATTGTAAGCCTTAGAGGTAGTTAGTTAATCTAGTTATTTTTCAGTCTTATTTTACTTAATGTGTTTTCTTTATTGTCTTTTAGCATTCCAAGCTTTCAGAACGTTTTTAAGATTAAATGAAAAAGTTTTGAGTATTGTTTTTTAAGATTCGTGTTGATCACTTACATAACCTGTTAAGCTTTTTAAGAGTCTATGATGCAGCTTATGATCTAACCTAGAGAGCTTCACCTAAGCTTTTAGCATTCTTAATACTTTCGCTTTGATAATGTTTTAAAGCTTAAATATAGTTTTAATTCATAAAAATCCTAAAAATACCAAAAAAAAGAATGCTCAAATGGATGATAAGCCAAACCTGGATGGGCTTATGGGTTTCACTAGCTTGTCTTTGACAAGCTAGAGCTTGTAGATCAGCTTATTATTAAGCTTGTTTGCCCTGTTTAAATAAGGGCTTTGTAATTTTTTCATTTTTAGCTGTATTTAACTATTCAACTGCTTATTTTTTGCTTATAGCTGTGCTTATATCTGCTTTTTTAATGCTTATATAATGATGTTTATTATTAAATGATGCTTAGGTTGTAGTTATTCAATCCAATTTGTGCCGAGTTGGGTCTAAAATCTGTCCTCAATCAGCTCATAAAATAGCATAGTTGTTAGCTAATTTAACCTGGCTTATTTGGAAGTTTATATTGCTCATTTATGTTCTCTATAAATCTAATGAAAACAATGGTTCTTTGCAAAATTGGCTTAAATAGCTTTAATCAAGTTAAAAATACCAAAACATAATTTAAAGGGGTGTTTGGCTTAACTGTGAAAATGGGTCAAAATGGTTTAAAACTTGTTTTGTGCTCTTTGGTTAACTTAGATTAGATAAACAGAAGACATAAAAGTGAGTTAGTTTTAAGTTTTTTAAGTAATAAATTCTCAAATTCAAGGTGTTTCAACGCAATGTTTGAATATGTGAATCGTAAGCTCATTTATCAGTTGTGGTTTAGATCTTTGGTATGTCAAGTTTTTATGATTTTTTAAATTTTTTAAGTGTTAAAACAAAGTTTAGAAACAAGGTCCAATAGGTCTGCAAGTTTGTTTATGATAGTAAAAATCTGCAACACTTAGGTTAAGATGAGTTTTAAAGAAGAAAAAAGCTTTTCTATTGATTTACTGTATAGGCTTATTCTTAATTTCAAAATGCGTTTTGAAAGTTGATACTTGTTCTTTGAGGCTTAAATTTAATTTGTTTTAAGGTCTTAGGTCTATAAGGATCTGTTTGTTGGCTTATTTTTAAGCTCAAAAGTAGGGTTTGTAAAGATTAAAAAATTTCTTAAGTGTTGTAATCTGATAATAGCTTTTTAAAAGGCTTATTTGAATTTCAAATTGCTTTCTGATTTTTGATTTAAGTAGATTTTTGGATAAGCTTTAAGGGCTTATAAGTTGCTAAGCCATAAGGATCTGTTTTGGAGCTTAAAATTAAGCTCAAAAAGTCCTCTCTTAGCTGTTTGCTTAATAGTTGTGAGCCAAAAAGCTCATTTGCTTATTTAAGCTTATTTGCTTATTGTTTCTACTTAATTTAGGTTTAGTATGGCTTATTAGGTTAGCTTAAGTCCCTTTTAGCTTATTTACTTTAAGTTAGAGCTTATTTGAGCTTATTGGCACTTTTAGTTTAAGATTTTAAGTTAAAAAGCCTTTCTAAAACTTCAGTCCATATTATGTTAAGCTTATTTTATGTCCTTTTTAGTTGCTTATTAAGTATAGCTATCATACTGTCATAGCTTATTTCATTTTTTCTTTGCATTTGTGCTTAAATACTTATAATGCAATTTTAGCATTTAGCCTTTTAGTGTAAATTAAGCATTCTGTCACCCTTTTCAGCTTATTTCTGAGCTTATTTTTATGTTTCGAAAATTTTTTCTTTACAAAAGTTGCTTATTTTTAGCTTAACAAAAAAGTTTACATAATGGCAAATAAAAAACAATTGGGAGTACGGGGAAGTCGCCAAAAGAGTCGAGGGCTCCTGAACTCGGGACCTCAACCCTACTCACCAAACGTTTTAACACACACACCCCACACCACTAGCGCCCTTGGGTCTTTTTCGTTAGTCTTTGCACCATTAATTCTTTTACCATCTTTTTGAGTTCCTTTTTTATATATAAGCCGTAGCTTTCATGGGCTTATTTTGAGCTTATTTGATAAGCTATGTGAACAAGCTTATTTTTCCTGCATTCCTTACATCATTTAGGACTTTTCAGTAATTTTTCATATTTTTCCAACTTTATTTGTTATTTTTATTTAATTTCCGTAGATTAAAATTTTTAAAAGTCATTTAAAAATAGTTAAATTAATCAAAAAAATACAAAAAAATAGTTTTTTGTTTTAGAATTAATATTTTTAGTTTTACAAGTTTTAAAATCATTTTTATAACTTTTAGATTTTAATTTTCATTTTTAGCTTTTTAATTTAATCTTAGAAATTAGTTTTTAATCATAAAAAGTAGTGAAAAATCTTTTTCTGAGTTTTTATCACATTTTAGACTTTTCTAAAGTAGAAAATCATTTTTTAGAAATTTTAAGGATTAATTTGTCATTTTTTAGGATTTTAAATAGATTAAATAGGTTTTTAATTCATAAAAAATCAAAAAAATATAATTCCATTTTAGAAAATTTTCTTTTGTCATTTTAGAGGTTTAGAAACTAAGTTTTCATTTTTTGGGTTTAATTTTGACTTAGTTGATAATTTAGACGCGTTTTTAGGATTCCCATTTGCGTTTTTAGTTTAAATTTGTGTGCCTTAATTGTCTTTAGTCAATTGCATTAATCTTCCCCGTAGAATTAGAAAAAAAATCAAAATATTTGTCATTCAAACATCAATTATCAAACCGACAAACGATTTTTCATTGCATTCCTCGTTGGGGATAAACGACCCGGGAATCACATACTTCCGGATATATATTGATTTTCTTTGCAGATTTTGACTAGTTACCTTGGTCAAGGGTGACTTGTTGGAATTTGCTAGTTAGTTATATATATATATAATTACTTTAAATCAATTTTTGGCGCCGCTGCCGGGGAGGATTGTTTACGATTGTCGTTGCGTTTGACAATTAGTGCTTTGAAGATCCTTCCGTGAGAAGTTATTTTGTTTATTTTAATATAAAAAAATAAAAAAAGATTTTTCTTTTATTAGTATATATATATAAGATAAAAAAAATCAAAAAAATTAAAAAAAATGTCTTAAAAGAAAAAATATATCATCAAAATAATGTTCTCAACTTGAACATTATCATAATAAGTTCCCGAACAAAAGATTTAAAACTTGCCTTTTGTGTCGCTTGCGAGGTACGGTTCACCTTTGAAAGATAAACAAACTCTAAGAGGGGTATAAGGAGGGTCGTTCAAACGAACTACGACCCTAAAGGAGAAGATTTTTAATAGCTTCGCGCTTTCCTACAACTCCGCTCCTTTGTGCGTTTTTCTTTTAGAGAGTTACCGAGAAGCTTGTTGATTATTAGGTTTAAGTTGTCTTATCTCATTGTCCGTTATTAAAATAAATTGTGAATTCATTGTTGAAAAACCAAAAAAAATTAGTATAAATTTTCTTTTTATATTTTAGTGCATGCGCACTCGTTCTCAATCCCGTAATTCTAACCGTCAACAACAACAAGTCCCACCGACTTTTGTTGAACCATTTAATCTTGAGGAACCAATTAATAATCCTCCCGATCCTCCCGTAGTTACGATGGCCGATAATCGTACTATGGCGCAATTGCTCGAAGCACCCACCGAGGGTTACGAGGATGCAATCGTTGTTCCCGAGATCACCGCGGACAACTTTGAGCTTAAGCATGGTTTGCTTACTCTTGTTCAAAATAAACAATTTTTTGGACATGACAAAGAAGACCCTCATGCTCACATTCGATATTTCAACAAGATCACTTCTACGATGAAGTTCCCTAGAACCCGAGTACGTCGGTTAAGCTTATGCTTTTCCCATTTTCCCTCGAGGGGGCCGCCCGGATTTGGCTTGAAAAAGAACCCCCTCGATCGATTCTTACATGGGATGATCTTGTTTCGAAATTCATAAACAAATTTTTCCCTCCCTCCAAAACAACAAACCTTCGAAATGAAATCACGAGATTTCAACAACGATTTGATGAAACTTTTTACGAGGCATGGGACCGATTCAACATCTTCTTTCGGCTTAGTCCACGATCATGGATTTTTTGGAATTACATCAACTCGTTACTTCTACAGCTTTGAACTCTCATGATCAAGATTCATTGAATTCCCCTCGGGTGGAATTTTTGGATAAAATGCCTCGAAGATGCCATAGAGAATTCATATCCAAGTAAATCCAAAGTTCGTAATTCACAAAACAAACCGATTGTTGCCAAATTGAGTACGAGCAATTCTACCCCCGGTATTTCTCCCGATGTTGCCAAACTTAAAGATATGGTGAAAGCTTTGCTTCTCGATAAGAAAAACCAATCCCAAGCTCCCACTACCGTAAAAGCGGTCGAGGAAAATTGTGTAACTTGCGGTGGTGCTCATTCTCACCGTAATTATCCCGCCACCGATGGCAACGTTTATCGTGACAATATTCAAGAATACGTCTCTCAAGCCGCCGTGGCTAATTTCAACCAAGGAAATACTAGTTACCGACCCCCGATTACAAATCAAATTCGACCTCTCGGTTTTCCTCCCGTTCAACAAAACCAAGGAAATAATCAAAACCGTTACAACCAAAACCGGGGGAATAATTACAACCAAGGACCAATCTACCAACCCCCGGTTAATCAAGCTCCAATTTATCGACCCCTGATTAATCAACCTCCGGCTTACCAAGCTCTGGCTCCTCAAACACAAGGTGTGTCAAAGGAGGATTTTCAAAACTACATCAAAGCTAATGATGCGGTTATGAGAAATATGCAAAACCAAACCCAAAACATGCAAAATCAAATGACCAATTTAACGGACTTGCTTACCAAGTTCATGAATACCAATACCGCCTCTACTTCGGGCTCGGGTTCTCTTCCTAGCAACACCGTTGCTAACCCAAAAAGTGACTTGAAAGCAATCACTACCCGAAGTGGCGTTTCTTACAATGGGACTCAAGTTCCACCTCCGCCTTCTTCTCTTCCTAAAGTAGTGGAACGTGAAACCGAGGTGACAAAGGACACGGTGCCTCCTACTAATAACGGAAGTACCAAAGACGTCCAACCTCCGGTTGTCCAAGATCAACCCCAAGTACCAAATTATAAGCTCATTGTTGCTCCCGTTAATGCTCCGATGCCTAACTCTAAACCGTCAATTCCATATCCTTTGAGACGTAATGATGAAAGGTGTCGTGAAAAAGCTAACGACCAAATTGAGAAATTCTACGAAATCTTTAAAGATTTGAGTTTTGAAATTAGCCTCACGGATGCTTTGAATCTTATGCCAAAATTTGCCTCGACTCTTAAAGCTTTAATTGGAAACAAAGAAAAATTAAGTGAAATGGCTAGAACTCCGTTGAATGAGCATTGCTCGGTGGTCATCCTCAACAAGTTACCCGAAAAACTTAGAGACCCCGGCAAATTTCTCACACCGTGTTATTTTCCCAGAATGGATGAGTGCTTAGCCTTGGCCGATCTTGGCGGCATAAATTTCATGCCATTATCCGTGTGGAAAAAACTTTCTCTTTCGGAGCTCACTCCTACTTGTATGACTCTTGAACTTGCGGACCGTTCAATCTCCCAACCGATCGGTATCGCCAAAGATGTCGATGTAAAAGTAGGAAAGTTCCAATTTCCGGTCGACTTTGTAGTCATAGACTTTGATGCCGATCCCCGAGTCCCCCTAATTCTCGGGAGATCCTTCTTAAAGACTAGACGTGCTTTGATTGATGTTTACAAAGGAGAGTTAACTCTTCGTGTTGGAAAAAAATCCATAACATTCAATCTCGACCAAACTTCGAGATACTCCTCTAATTATGATGATATGACGGCGAACCAAATCGACGTCATTGAAATGGCTTGTGAGGAGTATTCTCAAGAAGTTCTCGGTTTCTCCGATGTGATCGCAAGTGGCAACCCCACTCCTCATTATGACCCGATCGTTTCTACCTCTTCTCTGACTCTCACTCCCTTCGGGGATAGTGATTTTCTTTTTGAGGAAGTCAATGCTTTCCTCGCTCTTGAAGATGATCAAACTTCACCGGAAGTTGATGACTCTTACTATGACCCGGAGGGGGACATTCTTCTTCTTGAATCATTTCTTAATGATGATCCATCATTACCCCCTCCCACTCAAGGAAATTATTTGCCTGAAATTCGAAAAGAACTTAAAGTTTGTGAAGCTAAAAATGATAAATCTTCAATTGATGAACCTCCCGAGGTCGAACTCAAGGACTTACCTCCTCATCTTGAGTACGCATTTTTGGAGGGTGACGACAAGTTGCCCGTCATAATTGCTAAAGACTTGAGTGTCGAGGAAAAAGCCGCTCTCATAAAGGTTTTGAAGTCACACAAGCGAGCCATCGCTTGGAAACTCTCCGACATTAAGGGTATTAACCCAGAATTTTGTACTCACAAGATTCTTATGGAAGAGGACTACAAACCGGCGGTCCAACATCAAAGACGGGTGAATCCGAAAATCCACAATGTCATCAAAAAGGAGGTTGAAAAACTTCTTGACGTCGGATTAATTTACCCAATCTCGGATAGTCCTTGGGTGAGCCCCGTACATTGCGTACCGAAAAAAGGTGGCTTTACCGTTGTTGAAAATGATGAAAACGAGTTAATTCCTACTCGATTGGTTACGGGGTGGCGTGTATGCATTGACTACCGTAAGTTAAATGAAGCCACCCGTAAAGACCATTTTCCACTTCCTTTTATGGATCAAATGCTCGAGAGACTAGCGGGAAACGAATACTATTGTTTTCTCAATGGTTTCTCTAGTTACTTTCAAATTCCCATCAACCCTCATGATTAAGAAAAGACCACATTCACGTGTCCTTATGGAACGTTCGCCTACCGTCGCATGCCTTTCGGCTTATCCAAAGGTGTATGATGGCTATCTTTCATGATATGATCGAACAAACGATGGAAGTCTTTATGGACGACTTTTCGGTCTTTGGGAATTCATTTGGAAATTGCATCTCTCGTTTGGACAAAATGCTCAAAAGGTGTGAAGACTCTAATCTTTGTCTAAATTGGGAAAAGAGTCATTTTATGGTTAAGGAATGTATTGTCCTTGGCCATAAGATTTCCAAAAATGGGATTGAGGTCGATAAAGCCAAAGTCGATGTAATTGCTAAGTTACCTCATCCTACCACCGTTCGAGTAATTGCGTAGTTACCGTCATCCTACCACCTGCCAAGGGTTTCGATTTTCTCGGTCATGCACGGGTGTTCTACCGATGTTCATTAAGGATTGTTTCCAATAATTATTTCATTCCGATCCGAATGACTGCATGTCTTCGCTTGGAAAGATACTCTTTTGTTCATCTTCTCAGCATGTATGTATTCAAGTTTTCTGAAAAATTATATGGAAAAAACTTATCGAAGCTCCAATCTTGATTGCCCCCGATTGGGACTTACCCTTTGAGCTTATGTGTGAGTGCGAAGCGACTGTTGTCTCTAGGTGCTGGTCTTGCGGGAAAAGCGCATGGAAAGGCAACTTTAGCCTGATACACTATTGCTAGCTAAAACATATAACTCGCATCGGGGAATCGCATTACTGTTCCAGTAGCAGAGAAAGGAATGTGTTTAGGCCGTTGAGTGTAACGCCTTTTGACTCTAAATTCGGTAATTGATTTTTGTTTTTTTTTTATTTTTACCTAATCTTTCTTGATAAAAAGTATTGTGTATAGGATCACGCTCGCCCTCAAAAATATCTCTTTTGCATAAAATAAAGATTCCAAGGCGAGATTGCTCCGGTGGGGTTGTCTATCCTCCTTCAAGAGTTCAAATTCAAAGTAATTGACGACTAATGAGATGTCCGAGAATATCGCGGCGCACACTCCGTTATCCTTTCCCAGATTAGAAAATCCTTTATAAGAAAATGTACTCGACCCATAAGGCGAGATAAATGAAACGTTTCCATCTCGAGACACTGAATATGGTGACTTCTTCAGTGGTGACTCTAATAGTTATCCCCTTGGTTGCCAATTTTGCAAAATACCATATCAAGTCGGGGACATTTGCAATGTTAAAGGGATAGTCGTCCCTATAACAAATGCACAAGTTTTTCGCATATGTGATGTATAAACTATCGTTTGGGTACGCCCCTATTTGTTCAAGATATGTGCGGTGTCAAGTGTATTCGCGGTCGTGTCTGGGCCACAGAAGCTATTGGACATCCTGCAAGTTGACATAGGTGGACCCCTACCGGGGGACATTACGGTGTCCAACTACTCACGCTCAAAAAGGTGTTTGAGCTTAGGATATTTATTGGCCCAACATCTACCGAGAAAGCTCATGACTTTGGTCACCAGATGTGAGCATTATCAACGTCTAAGGACAAAATATGATCGCTCGTGCATGAAATGCCACATGGTTCTATTCAAGTTTGCGAACATATCTTGACGGGTCGGGGCATCTAGATTATTATGAAGGCCTAGTTGACCCGTCTTCACGATGGAACAAGTGATATAACTCGGTGGAATAGACCGGTCGATTACTTGTCGAAATGAGAGTGTGCAGAGCAATAAGGAGACTCCTCCTCCACCCAATAGACGCTCCGTACTTATGTTGTTGTTATAATATTTTTGAAATCTCTCTTTGCATCGGTTTTGGAACTCATCGCCCTAATCATTAGCTGATCGCGGTACGTACTTTTTGAAGACCAATTCTCATAAGGTCATGCTTAAGTACGTGTCAGCTCACCGTACTTGGCTACGAGTGTTAGTCACCCACAAACTACGTTCGGGCAAGTGAAAGGTCTCTCATCCTGTCACAGTGGTTATGCCAAAAGATAAACTTGAATGGATCGTAGGCTGAGACCATAGCACTCTTGTCGGAATAAATATAGATATGCACATATGGGCCTCCGTTAGTCCGCTTTCGATAAACACCCATCGGAGTGTACTCTCTTACAAGCTTCGTGTACAGAATAGGCATGTCATCTATGATCTGAGCTCGAGCACAAAAGGCCTATAAGGGCCTTGAAGCATGACAAATTTGACTTAGTGTCGCGGTCGTGATTCTCGGAAAGTTTAGACCGCAATGAATCTATATGGAACTCAGTGCAGCCTACGAGAACTCTTTGATCTAACAAAAGAGAGTCAATAAAAGATCTCACGACTCCACATAAGAACGCGTTATCTAAGTTGTGTGACCGAATTAAGTCCCTTCTTTTTATTATCGATTAAAAGATTTCTACGGGATATCTTATAACCCGTTTGGACCGTTCACACATTGCCCTATGTGTAACCTTATAGGCACCTCCACTGACTTATCTCAAACCGACGGGCCAAACTTCAAGGTGAACGGTCATAGAGTTAAGCATTACTTTGGAGGGGACATACCACATATGGTTGTCTCAAATCTCCAAACTTTCCCCAAGGACCAATGAATTCGGGGAATGGGCGTCGCAAGCATAGTAAACATAAGCGAAGCGCTTCGTGGGTAGAGCAATCTCACTTTTCTTATCCTTATATTATATTAAATGGTTAGTAATGAATAAGTGTTTTGTGACGTAAGGAGGTATGCCTCTTCCATTCTCGTTTGCTTGTGTTTTTGTGATGATTGTCCAGGATTGTCCCAGATTTTTGAAGCCTCTCGTGCTCGTGGTTTTGTCCTTCGTTCATAAGAGCTTTAAATCCTTAGCTTCATTTGGGAAATCACAATATTACTAATACTAACGTACAGAACGTTTATCTTCTAAGCACTGACTGTAATAAACGGCTTAGAGTGACGTAGAGACCCTTCTTAAAACATTGAGGACAATGTTCAGTTTTAGTATGGGGGGATCTATCGATTTGATTATGCCTGCAGCTGTTGTTTTCACGTAATCCCGTTTTTACCACCAAAATACCAAAAAAATGAAAAAATTTAAAAATTTTCAAAAATAAAATGTTTTGACACAATTTTGACTTTCATGCCGGGTAGAATAAGAATAAATTTTAACTCGTGAGTCGAGCGTGGTGAGCTCCTAGCTTGTTCCTTAACGTTTTAGACTAGAAGATATCGCGAATCTTCGCGAGAACAAAAAATGATAGAGTTAAGTATGAGTGGATGCTAAACAAGGGACTTTTATTTTGGAAATATTAAAGAGCTCATGTGTGTAATTTGTGGCTTTTTCTCCTATAAGCTCCTAACCGGACTAATAATTCGTGCTATTTTTGAAAATTAAACTTAAATCAACAATTTTTAAGATGTAGTCAATAATATTTTTTAGTCTTAGTTCAAATTTATACTTAAATTTTCCATAAAGATGTCTTATCTATATATCGTAAAATAAAGTAAAATGAAATGAAAAATAAGGGGAATGATGGAGTAATAAATCTATAACTGTGGGTGATAAAAGTTTGTGCATCTTGCCGGTCACAACCGATGTTGCAGCATGTATAAAAGGTCGGGTTATGATGTGCATCTATGTTTATGTTTAATGTCTAAGTTTTTGATTTAATAAATTAGGGAATCTCTTTTTCTTACAATTTAAATACACATGCTTTGAACTTAGACTGATTTCCATTTAAGTGGTGATGATTTTTCTAAAATAGTTATGTGATAAACGGGGAATCACTTAAGCATTTTTGAAACCAAAGGTCTGTGAGTCCCGATACTAGTCTCTGTGAGGTGTCAAAAGCCTGGTCACTTAGCCGCAAGGTTGAGATGTGCCGAGACGAAAGTCGCTACATGGGATGATCTCGCCTTCAAACTCATTATTCTCAGGTGGAACGTGAAGCATAGAAATTTTGCAAAACGTTGATCTATGGTTGAAATTCGAAATGGCACATTCACCTAAGATATAATAATTGTCAGGAGTAAAAAGTTTCACAAGTTACAAATATAAGTAATGTTAGCATATTTACTTGTATTTAACGGTGATTTCGTTTTAAGCTTGGTTTGAAATAAGTGAAAAGTCGGGAACGATGAATTTATCCTTTTTGTGGCATTTTAGGATTGAAATGCGTCTTGTTCTATGACTCGAAAAGTTATAAAAATAACGAAAGTCAAATAAGTTAGTTAGTTGCTTAAAAAGAAAAGTATAAAAAAATACAAAAATATTAGTGGTAGTAAGCGTAAATATTTAAAAATGATAAAAAACGAGGCTTGTCGAAGTTATTGATTCCTTAGTTCCCTTTGACGAACACTTAGCTACTTTTCGAGGTTATTAGTCAAGGGGGATTAAGAGTCTTAGTTTTCTTAAGTGTTTACTTATAGCATTGCGTGAGGACACGGCAATAGTTTAGTATGGGGGATTTTGGTATGTGCTTAATTACACATACCATTTTTCATTAAAAACGGACTTAAATGACTAAAAACATACCAAAAATACATTGTATTTGTGTGTTTTGCATTTATATTGTGCAGGTAACGGATATCTAAGAAAAGGACAAAAATGAAGCTAAAAATGATAAAACCAAGCACGGAATGGAAAGAGCGTGAGAAGTCAAAAAGTCAAAGTCAAAAGTCAACCTTGACAAAAGTCAAAGGCGGAGCCAAAACCAAAAAAAATACTTAATGGGCCAACCCGCACCCATCTAATGGGCCGGGACAGCCCATTAAGCATTTATATTAAAGTCTTATATGGCTTAAGCCTTATAATTACCCAAAACCTTTTTTTTGTTACCCGGCCCAAGTCCTAAGCCCAAAACTATAACGCAATCCCACTTAACTGCTGTTAACCCATCACCCCTATACCCTTTACATCGTTAGTCCTTAAACCATAAACCAATTCTCGCCTTAAGCACTATTCATCGTCTCCCTCCTCTGTCACCCCTGCAACAACACAACAAAATCCATTAAACCCTCAACCCCACTCCACAAATGGCCAAATCCACCTTGGCAATCCCCTAAATTTCCATTCGTCCAAGAATGAAGACAAGAAATCAAGGGCTAGGATGGTTGAACTTGGGCACCACTCAAATTGGATGGCTTAGATGAAATACTTGAAGCTCTCACACAACAAGCACACCCTCAGTCTCTCTCACGAAGAAAGCGCACATCAAGTGAAGACCTAGAATCTTCTTAGTTCTTATATAAATAGGGTTCATTGTAAGCCTTTGGGCACCTAGTTTTAGTTTTTACAGCTTATCTTAGTTTTAATTATCTTATTGTAATTTCTTTTCCTTGTATGTTTTTTAAAGTTTAATGAAATTTAAAGTTTGGTTTTAAAATCTGTTTGCAAGTTTTAAGTTAATTTATGTTTCAAAAGCTACTTTAAGCTCGTAATTTAAGTTCTTATAAGCTGTTTATAACTTAGATAATGAAAACTTTCTAGTTTTATGTTGTTTAAGAACTAGTTCAAAACTTCACTCAAAAAAGCTATTTGGAAGATAAGCTTACAAGGGAAGAGCTTATGGGTTTCACTAGCTTGTCTTTGACAAGCTAGAGCTTGTAGATCAACTTATTATTAAGCTTGTTTGCCCTGTTTAAGCAAGGGCTTTATAAGTTTTTATTTTTCTATTTTTAGCTTATTTACTATTCAACTGCTTATTTGTGCTTATTTCTTGTTTATATCTGCTTGTTATTGCTTATTAATGATGTTTAGTACTTATTTTGCCTAGGGTGTAGTTTAAAATCCATTTGTGCAAGTTGTCTTAAAATCTATCTCAATTAGCTCATAAAATAGCATAGTTGTTTAGCTTATTAACCTGGCTTATTTGGAAGTTTAAATTTTGCTCATTAGGTTCTCTATAAGCTATAAAACATCTGGTCTTTGCAAAATTTTGGCTTAAATAGCTTTAATCAAGTTAAAAATACCAAAACATAATTTAAAGGGGTGTTTGGCTTAACTGTGAAAATGGGTCAAAATGCTTTAAAACTTGTTTTGTGCTTTTGAGTTAACTTAGATTAGATAAAATAAGTCATAAAAGTGAGTTAGTTTAAGTTTTTAAGTAATGAATCTCAAAATCATAGTTTGTTTAACCCAATGTTTGAATCTGTGAACTCATAAGCTCATTTAATCAGTTGTGTGATTAGATCTTTGTATGTCAAGTTTTTATGATGTTTTTGAGTTTGTTTAAGTGTTAAAACAAGTTAGGAACAAGGTCCAATAGGTCTGCAAGTTTGGTTTATGATTTGTAAAAATCTGTCAACAATTGGTTAAGTGAGTTTTAAAGAAGAAATAGCTTTTTCATTTGCTTACTGTGGCTTATTCTTAATTTCAAAATGCTTTTTGAAAGATGATACTTGTTCTTTGAGGCTTAAATTTAATCTGTTTGTAGGTTTCATAGTCATAAGGTTCTGTTTGCTAGCTTATTTTTAAGCTCAAAATTGCTACTTTTGAAAACCATTGCCCTGCACCTAGGCATTTTTGCCTTTTTGTGATTGCTTTTCCTTTGCTTATTTGTTGTTCAAAATGCTAAAATTTTGTTCCTATGTGCTTATTGGGATCCAAACTCAAGCTATTTGTGCTTTTTAGCTTTTTGAATTTGCTTATTTTAGCTTATTTTAAGTTTGAAAATTGTCAAAAATCTGTTTTTAAACTCAATAGCTACTGAGTAAATAAGCACTTTTCACTTAGCTTTTTAACTACTTATTTGGATTTTAAACTTATTTTTCTTTGTTGCTTATTATAGCTTATTGGCCAAGCTTTTTGGTGGTATAAGCCATTAAGCTATAAGGTTCCATTTACTAGCTTAAAAATAAGCTAGAAAATACCCTTTTGGTTGTTTGGTTAAAAAGTTTGGCTAAAAGCTTCTTTGCTTATCTGAGGTTTTGGCTTATTGCATTTGCTTAATTTAGGTTTATATCTGCTTATTATGTTAGTTTTAGCTTATTTTACTTAGGGTAGAGCTCATTTGAGCTCAATTGCATTTTTAGCTTAACATTTTAAGTTAAAAAGCCCTTCCATATTATTCTGTCATTTTTAGCTCATTTTTGCTTATTTTCATTTGCTTATTTTGTTTAGATTTGCTTATTAAGTGTAGTCTTCTATCTGTCGTTGCTTATTTTGCCTTTTCATTACCTTATTAAACCCAAAAAAAGCCAAAACAATTAAGCATCTTAGCCTTTTAGTGTAGATTAAGCATTTTGTCACCATTTGAGCTTATTTCTGAGCTTATTGTTAAGATTTAAAAATTTTACCTTTATTAAAGTTGTAGGTTTACTGCTTATTTATAAGCTGTGAAAAAAGTTTTAAAAAAAAGCAAAAAGGGGAAGGCGAAAGTCCAAGGTGAGCAGGGCTCGAACCCTGGACCTCAACACCCTCAACTCTTATAACACACACACTCTACCGCTGCGCCCTTGGGACTTTTTCGTTATAGTCCCAAGTGGTTGGGTATTTAAGGACGTTTAGGCCCATTAAGCTTATAAGCTGTTTTAGCTTATTACCAGCTTATTCCAATAAGATGGTAATCCCATTTCATTTTTCTTAGATCCAGCATAAGTCAAAGTATTTTCCTGCATTTTTTCAGATTTTTCCAAGTTCATTTAGTATTTTTAATTAATTTTTCTTATTAAAACAGTTTTTAATTCATATAAAATTATTAAAAAGTCAAAAAAAAATATAATTCTTTTTTTTTAAATTTTCTTTTATCATTTAGGACTTAGTAAAATTAAATTTGCTTTCGTAGGGTTAAAATTGTAGATTTTTTAAAGAACGGGATTAGATCCCGTTCACGTTTTTCGTGTTTTTAAGCTTTAAACGCTTTCGTTTTTGGTTTAGTTTTCTTAGTTCTTGCATTTTAGTCATTTAGGGTTTATAAAAAGTTAAATAATCACTTTAGGATTTAATCTTGATAAATTAGGGTTTTACGTAACGTTTTTAGGGCTCCCGTTTGCGTTTTTAGTTTAAATTTGTGTTGCTTTGATTGTTTTTAGTGTAGATTGCATTAATTTTCCCGTAGATTTAGAAAACCAATCCAAAATCCTTTGTTCCATTCAAGCACCAAATATCAAACCGACAAACGACTTTCTATTGCATTCCTCGTTGGGGATAAACGACCCGGGAATATCAGATACATACTACTCGGATTTATTGATTTTCTTTCTTTGAACCTTATCAAGGGTCACTTGATTTGGTTTGGGTAATATAAGTAGTAGTATATTTATTATATATTATTATTTATATACATTAAGAAATCAATCAGAAACCTACTCTTGACTACTTTAAAGTGTTTGGAAGAAAGTGCTTCATTCTAAACACCAAATACTACCTTACTAAGTTTGACCTAAAGTCATACGAATGTATCTTTTTAGGCTACTCTCAAAATAGTAAAGCCTACATTATCCTAAACAAACACACCATGAAAATTGAAGAATCACTCAACGTTTCATTCGATGAAACTCCTCCACCATCTAAAACATCACCCTTGTGGATGATGACTTAGATGAAGAAGAAGCAATTAAGATTACCAAAAAGAAAAACCTAGAAAAGGACATTGAGGATGAAACTTTAGAAAAGGACATTAAGGAATCTAAGAACCATCCATTAGGCAACGTCATAGGAAACCTTAACCAACGAACCCTTAGGTCTCAAACCCAAAACCAAAGTAACTTCTTTTGTTTTATATTAACTATAGAACCTAAGAATATGAATGAAGCCTTAAAGGATGAAAGTTGGATAATTGCAATGCAAGAAGAATTAAATCAATTCATTACAAATGATGTTTGGGAGTTAGTATCACATCCTATGAGTTTTAAAATAATAGGAACTAAGTGGGTCTTTAAAAATAAGTTAGACCAGAACGGTGTTATATCTCGTAATAAGGCAAGGTTAGTCGCCCAAGGATATAATCAACAAGAGGACATCGATTATGATGAAACTTATGCCCTAGTTGCTAGGTTAGATTCCATTAGGATCTTATTAGCTTATGCTTGTGATTTAAATTTTAAGTTATTCCAAATGGACGTAAAAAGTGCATTCCTGAATGGTTTTATCAATGAAGAGGTATACATGGCACAACCTCCGGGATTCATTGACTTCAAGAAACCGCATCATGTTTATAAACTCAAGAAAGCTTTATATGGTCTTAAACAAGCTCCTAAAGCTTGCTATGATAGATTAAAGGCTTTTCTTATTAAACATGAATATAACATGGGAATGGTAGATAACACACTTTTTACAAAGAAAAAAGTTCAAACCTCATCATCGTTCAAATATATGTCGATGACATTATATTCGGTTCGACTTGTCAAGACATGTGTGATGACTTTGCCAAAATCATGCATGATGAGTTTGCGATGAGCATGATGGGTGAACTTAACTTCTTCCTTGGATTACAAATAAAACAATGAAAGACGGTATCTTCTTTAATTATTCTAAATATATTAAAGAAATGCTTAAGAAATTTGGCTTAGAATATTCTAAACCAATGAAAACTCCCATGTCCTCGGATATTAAACTCACGAAAGACAAAGAATGTGAGTTGGTAGATAGTACCAAGTATCGAAGCATGATAGGTAGTTTATTATACCTAACGGCAAGTAGTCCCGATATCATGTTTAGTGTTTGCCTTTGTGCACGCTTCCAAGAGGATCCTAGAAACTCTCATCTTGAAGCGGTTAAGTGTATCTTCTGATACATTAAAGGCACTACGCACTTAGGATTATGGTATCCTAAGGACACTGGCATAGAAACCGTAGTATATGCCGACTCTGATCATGCGGGAGATTATGTGGACCGAAAGAGCACTATCGGTATTTGTACATTTGTAGGATGTTGTCTAACATCGTAGTTCTCGAAGAAACAAACCGCTCTTGCTATATCCATGATCGAAGTCGAATACATAAGCGCCGAAAAGGCATGTCAACAAGCACTATGGATGAAGCAAGCTCTCAACCACTACGACGTTCGACTCGATGACGTCCCAATCATGTGCGATAACAAAGGCGCGATTGACCTTAGCAAAAACCTGGTGCAATACTCGCGGACTAAACACATAGAAATCCATCACCACTTTCTTCGGGACAATGTCCAGAAAGGACATATCTCTATCGAAAAAGTCTCTTCTGAAGATAATATCGCCGACATCCTCACCAAACCTCTTAAACGTGAATCATTTGATTATCTTCGTCTTGGTTTAGGAATGATGGAACACGTTCCGTAAATCATTCTCTTCTTTTCTTCTGTCTCGGTTCTAGTCGTTGTTCCATTCTGTGTCGTGACAACCTAATTACTTCATTTGAAGTATTTTAAGCATTTTTAATTCGCGAAATGCAAATTAAAACGTCACTCCTTCCAAAAATCTCGGTCCATCTCTTTGTCCAAAACCCTCCACTAGAGGCGGCCCCTGATTTAATCAGGCAGCCCCCATATTGATATGGGACCACCACCAGTCGGGCTCTTATGTCTGTCTCTTCTTTTTGTTAAATAGAATAACAAACACCCCCTCTTGTGCAGACCTGCGATGAAAACACACAAAAACCACCAAAACTCTAAATCAATCTCTAAAACTCAAATTGAAGATCAAATCATGATTAATAATCACTCCCAACACCACAAAGATCATAAATTGTAAGTCATTTCATATATTTTCTTCTTAATTCGTGTCTAAGGTTCATATTAAACACAAAATCAAAATTGGGGATTTTCATTTTTCTTTTGTTTGTATGCAATTAGGACTATAATAACCCAATGTGTAACTAATATGCTTCCTGTAGACATAGGATTTACATAATTGAGTGTGTTTCATAAAAATTTTGATATGAACAAAACCCCCAATTTCTCACGAAAATTGGAGTTTGAATGAGATTAATGATTTGGAAGTTTAGAAAGCTAAATTAATCAATAATAAGCACAAACGATTGAGAAAAACCTAAAAATTACGAAATTAAACTGAAAAACGAGAGCAGGAATCCCGAACAAGGGGTCATCTTCCAAAAACCTAAAAATCTTAAAAATTAACCCTTCAAAGAAAATTTTTTATTCTATTCTACTCTAGGTGCCTATTAATGAAGAAATAAAAAAGACTTAGGTCGGAAAACGGAGTTAAGACGAGCTTTAAAATGAAAAAAACAAAAACGGGGCTAAATCACATTCTTTAAAAAGTGAGACTTTGCAAAAACGATCCTACGAAAGATTTTCTATTTTTCCTAAGTGAAAACTGATAAAAGAAAATTTTCTAAAAAAGGAAAAATATTTTTTTTATTTTTTTTAATTTATTATAATTAAAAAACAGTTTTAATAAAAATAAATGATTAAAAATAGAAAACAATTTTAGAAAATTCTCAAAAAAAATTACAGAAAATATCTTAAGTTATGCTCTATCTAAGAAAAATATAAGTGGAAAGGTGGGCTTATTAAAATTAAAGCCCAGAATAAGCATTTAAACTGAGCTTACTGGGTGTATAGACAGGACAAAATGGACAATTAAGAATTTAAACAATGCACACTTTCAACATAAAAGACCCAAGGGCGTTGTTTCTCTCAGCATGACTTTGTGTTTTGGTGTTGTGTGCTTGAGTAGTGCAAAGGGGGAGGTCTGGGGGATTGGCCATTAAGGCCCCCCCCACCTCGTTTTTTTTTTATAAAACTTTTTTTTTATAAAAAAAACTTAAAAAGCAATTAAATACATGCAAATTTAAAAAAACATTTTTTTACAAAAACTCTCAATAAGCTATTAAATAAGCAAAAAAATGGCAGCAAGCACACTTTGTAACTTAAGGCATAAATGAACTAAACTGGTAGGGCTTTTTATGGCAGAATAAGCAAAAAAAAAAGGGGGGGGGGGGGAATAAGCAATCCTAAGGAAGCTACTACACCTAATTACAAGAAAACAGACACTAAGGTTAAGTTAATAAGCCCTAATAAGCATACAAGTCTTAATCCCTACACTGCATACACATTGGCTATGAGCCTACTTTGAGCTTAAAAGTAAGCAGCCTAGAGGGGGGCTTAAGGCTAAAGCTTATAGGGCCATGAACACTAGCTTATGGGCTTTCTAAAAGTGCAAAAGACTTAAACTAATGAACACAAATAAGCCAAGAAAAATGAGTTTGAAATTAAGCTTTTGCACCAGGGCACTTTTCCTTATCGAGCTACTAGGCAAATTCAGTCCTAAAATAAGCAATCAAATAAGCTCAAAAATCAAAATAAAGATAAAACAGATGGAGACAAGCTCCCAATAAGCTTGTGCACCAAATTTTGAAAGCTAAAAACCATTTTTACCCTCTGAAATTTGAAGATCAAAAAGACAGCTTTTTTTTTCTTCTTGACTTATAAAAACACTAGAGTTGACAGAATTGGTAACAATGGCAATTTGCGAAAGCCAAAGTATACTTTAAATTCTATTTAGACACTTAAAAATGCAATAAAAACAAGCTCAAAACAGGTTTGAAAAGTGTAAATCAAACAAGTAATCCTAAATTGAATTTTTACCACAGTTAAAAAAAAACTTTTAGGAAAAAAGAAAAACTTGAAAAAAAAAAAAAATTTTAAGCCTCATAATTAAAAAAAAAACAGATGATAATGACTCAAAAACAGCTTGTCAAGAGAGAACTAAGTGACCCAAAGGATTTTGTCTAATTTTACCCACTTTGGGCCCTTGACCCAAACACTCCCTTAAACTTTTGAAAAAGACCTTTTAAACTAAATTTAAGGGTTTTAAGCTAGGCTTATGAAAAACTAATAACTAGCTAGCAATATTAAGTAAAAACAGCTAAAATCATATTACGAAAAACACCAAAATAAGCAGTTTGATAGGTGGCAGTTTAAGAGCAAATTAAGGCAGTTTTTACTTAAAACTTAAAACTTGAGCATAAAATCATTAACAAACACAAATAAGACAGAAATAAGCAATAAAAACAAAAATAAGCTAAAAATAAGCACTTCTACAGTAATAATAAGCTAAAAATTTAAAAAGAATTGTACCTTAACTCCTTGCTCAAAACAGGAGTATATAAAACCTAGATAAGCTCTAATCTTACCCAAGCTTATAAATAAGCTATACTAAGAACCCAATGAGCCTTCCATTACTGCTCATTCATCCAAAAGCTTAAATTTAGCACTCTCTTTTTCTTTCTTTTTGGTCTTTTCTCTTTTTTTTGTATTAAAGTTTAAAGACAGGTTAAATGTTGCTGACTTGAGAACTTATATGAATCAAAAGTGAACTTAAAAGAAACTTAAATCTAAAAAAAACTTGGAACACACTTTAAAAACATGAATCTGAATTTTCATTAAACTTAAAAATTATAAGTACATAAAAAGTTTAAACTGAGTTACACTACTTTTTTAAACTAAAAACTAAAAGCTAAATATTATGCCTCAAGGGCTTACAAATGAAGCTATTTATAAAATACGAGCTAGGGTTTCTTGGTCCTTTGTCTTCTTCCTTGTGTGCTTCTTTGTAGAGACAAATGAGCATATGTGTTTCTTGTGTGTGTGTAAACACAAAGCCAATCTGAACCCTTCATTATTCTTGCTGCCCAATCAAATTTATCTCACCCATTGATCGAATGTTGTACTTTGGATTGCCAACATGGACTTATCCATGTGGGGGAGTGGGGTTTAGGTTAGTGATGGTTTTGGAGTATTGTGGTGAGGTCAACGAGGCTTGAAAGGGACGGGTTTGGGGTGTTATGTGTTTGGCGGGAAACCTGACCCAAGAAGATATACAGTAACTAATTTGAGTTATAAAAGTGTGATTTTGAGTACTTGGCACAAAAGGTCCCTCATGGTGTATATCTCTCTTTCAATCTTCGTCCTTGTGTTTTTGAAAGTTTTGGAAAATGACACAAACACCCCTTCATTGTTATAAGTGTATTTGCAAAAGAGGTCCTTAATGGTTATAACTTTGTCCCTTTGGCAGATTAAGTCCCTTACATGTGTATTTTGATGATTTGGCAGTTTGGGTCCTTGGACTTCATTTGGGCTTTTCAAAAAGGGTAAATGGGCTTTTGTAAATTAAATGGGCCTTAAGTCTTCATATGTATACTAATGGGCTTTCCCGGCCCATTAGATGGGTGCGGGTTTGACCCATTAAGTATTCTTCGATGTCGGCTCCGGTTTTGACTGTTGACTTTTCCGGGTTGACTTTGACTTTGTTGACTTTTTGGCTTCGATTTGACTTTGTCTTTTCCACGCTTTTCCATTCCGTGCTCGGTTTTGTCGTTTTTGGCTTGATTTTTCGTCTTTTTGTCGGATATCCGTTTCCTGCACAAAATAAGTGAAAACATACAAATACAATGTATTTTTGGTACGTTTTTGGTCATTTAAGTCCGGTTTTAATGGTGAAAGGTATGTGTAATTAAACGCATACCATAAACACAAAATCAAAATTAGGGATTTTCATTTTTCTTTTGTTTGTATGCAATTAGGACTATAATAACCCAATGTGTAACTAATATGCTTCCTGTAGACATAGGATTTACATAATTGAGTGTGTTTCATAAAAATTTTGATATGAACAAAACCCCCAATTTCTCACGTTAGGAACACCACAAAAATATTTTAATGCATTGTTAATACACTCTAAAAACATTCTTGCATTCATGCATAATGATCTCATGACCATCAATCGATATACATAATCAATATGTATTTTTTTGACTTGTTTGGATGAGCCTAATTGAATTAAGAAGCGTTTGGGTTAACTCATAGGTTTTTGTTTTAGAGTCGAGTTAGCCGCAACTTCACATTTGTTGCATATAGGCAAACACTATACATAAATTCTTGCTAATAATCTAAGTTTACAATAATAAAATATGATATTATTTTTCACTTTAGGTAACAATGCCTCGCAAAACTACTAAAGACCACCAGAATACTAAAAGCTATATTTCTAAAATCTCTAATGAATACACATTGCCTTTAAAAAAAATTGAATTCACTGAAAATCATTTTATTCATGAGGGTCGGGTGGTTTATCTAGACTTTTGATGACTTGGTCTATGTCAGATCCATGTTTGGGCATATTGGGTTTGAGTGTCTTCTCGATATAAATGAACAAATCATTCATCGTTTCATTCTTGAGTTCTATAGTCAATATCGTGTCAACTACACTCTCAAAGGTCAAATGTTAATTGAGTTTGTCATCCAAGATCAATTCTTTTCTTACACTCTCGAAGAATTTGGTCAAATTCTTGGTATTCCTTTTAGAGGTCAATGTTCTTTTACCGACAAGTGGTCACTTAACGACTTGCAATTTAGTGTCCCCAACAAGTGGTCCTTATCAAACAAACCCTCCTTCTCCCGATGAAATCAAACTATACATTCAAGAGGAACGGGAGGGTCGTGTCACTCGTATCCGTCATGATAAAGTCATTGATGTTGAAGATAATCAAATTTTAACTCGTGAAATCGTCACAATAATGAAAACTTGGGTTGAAATAATTCGTGAAAATGTATTTTGTATTGGAGGTAATCGAGATCATGTCTTGGCGTGTCTTTGTCACATGCTTTATTGTATCACTAGGTCTGAGCTGTACAATCTTGCATTCTTCGTTGCAAAACGAATGGAGTTTGTCACTAAACAAGCTCGGTTAGTTTTACCATATGGTATGTTATTGACTCGCTTGTTTAAACATGTCATGTCCGAGAGTCCTGAGTTGTCAAACGATCGTTATGTCTTGTACGATTGTGTCATGTATCCTCTCACCGCTCAACAAGAGCAAAAGACTCGAAAGGACTATGGCACGTGAAGAGGTCGTTCCTCCACTTCTTCTTCATCCGCCTTCGGTCAACCATTCTCCTCTCATCCCAACGATGATGATAATGATGGAAATGACAAAGGGACCTCGCATGAAAGCACTCCTTCCCCCACTCGTTTTGTCAATACGTTGTCAAATGACACTCCTCAAATCCTTTCAAACCCACCCAATGTTGACCCAAACATGGAAGCCTTCTATACTTGCCAAACCAAAATCCTAAACTGTCAAGTCAAGTTGCGAGATGAGCAACATGGTGGGATAAGATCAATCGTGAAGGACATCAAGAACTTGTGGAGAAAGAAGAAGTAGCAATTTGGAAAATTGCTAAAGACAATTTATTTATGATTAGTGCTTATTACTTATTACTTATTATTTATGCATTAGTACTTAAAATTATGGGTAATTTGGTAGGATTTTTAGTAAGAAGTTTAGGCAACATGTCTTACCTTGGATGATCGTTCAATTTTATCATCCTAAACTTGTTTGCATGCAAATTGACACTCTATGCTCTTTATTAAATATTTGATGTTATGCTTGCTTAAATATTTCTTTGTCAAATGCTTATACTTGATTCCCCTAATAGAATTTAGATTAATTGGTTCATACATTTTCAAATTTGGAAATCTTAGATGATTCTTGAGGAAATAGTGTTGGCTGCAAAAAGGGATTTCAAGGATAGTATGATTCTGCTCAGGCTTGAAAATCTTAAAAAAACTAGCAAAAATTTAATTTCCTTCAGAAAACAGCCCCCTTAAATACCCGGCAGCCCCCATATATATCCGAGACCGTCCCTTTATTTAAGGGACCGCCACCAGGGTCACAAGAATTTTTACTATATTCTCCTGATTTTCTATGCAGTTGACTATCCTCTCTATACACTCGGCTACATTCCTACATTTTCTTAAACACCTTTTGGAATCTACTTATCACCATCCCATGCTTTACTTCTTTAAACCATATCACCTTGATTAAATACTTATCTCCCTCATTCTCTTCATCATCTTCACCATCATCCTCTTCACTCTTATTTTATTTCCATGGCTTCTACCCAAGCCTCCTCTTCCAATCCATCGAAGAAGATCAAACTAACCATCATCCAACATAGACAACTCTTTAGGGACTTAAATAATGAATGAAATAGAACTACCACACCTTCTCCCATAACAAAATCCTCATCTCCATCTCCATCTCCATCAAATGCACCCTCAAAAACTCCATCAACTAAAGACACATCATCTACCTTTGGTAATATCTCATCCTCATTTGAATCAAAACCATAATATTTACCTCCTTTTTAAATGACACACCTTCTCCTCAACCATCTAACCCTTTTCTTGATAATATCATAGATGCTCCTCCAGACCTTTAAATCATATTCTACTTCAAAGTCATTCTTCATTAGATATCACTCTATCTTTGTCCTCTTGATCACATTCTTGATACCCCTTCACCACCTTTACCACCACCACCTCCTCAACCACCTATCATGGGTCATCCCATTTATTTCAACATGTTTGACTACCATGAAGTAAATTGTCTTTGTTGTTTTCACAGCCGAAACCTTATTCTTTCTCTTAGAGATGAGATGAATTTTATGTTTGCTCACCTTGAATATCTTATTACTTCCGCCATTGCATCACATTCTCCACCTCATCATTAAAACATCTTCAATGATTTTAAATAATGTTTCACCCAACCTTTTGCTCAAATCCATTATCTATGACTCAAGAATCATCTAGGTTTTATGTACTACTTATAATGTCATGGTAGTTATGTCTTCTTTGTTTAATTTCTAGTCTTGTAATGTTCATGCTTTTTAAGTATGAATTTTCTTTATTATTATGAATGAATGGATCTTTATTATTATGAGTGATTTGCATGAATTATTTAGTTGGCTACTTCTTTCTACATAGTGATTTATGTATATATTTATCGAGATATTGCTACTTGCTAGAAATGTTTCTTGCACTTGTATTTCTAACTTGGTTTTGTAGCAAAATCCCATTAATAATTTGCAAATTTTATTTTTATACAAAATGAGTTTATATTTTGTCATCATCAAAAAGGGGGAGATTGTTAATACAAATAATGCCTAAAAACGTTATTTATATTTTTCGACCTCTTTATGTTTTGAAGATGACAAAATGTAAAACCGTTCACGATAAAAAATAAACATTTACAAGTTATTAATCGTAAACTTTCATTTCGACGTAAATCACTTAAAGTATGTACAAACAAATCAAAAAACATAATTAGTGATCAAGAAAACATTTTCTCTTAACCATTATATTTATACAAAAGTATTTTTACGAAAATAAAAATATACAAAATATTTTTATTAATAAAAGAAATGTTTTATTTAATTATAAAAATTTGAAACTGGTTTTCCCTCCAAAA
>BQNB010026162.1:0-50012 GCA_026074375.1 Tanacetum coccineum
TCTTTAACCTAAATAAGCATAAATAAGCTGAAATTAAGCAGTGCTACAGTACTTTTAAGTAAAAATGCAGAAAATTAAAAATGAAAACTTACAAAAGTCCAAAGTAAGGGTCCTAAAACTAATCCTAATTAACCCCTAAGTCCAAGTATTTCTGAATCAATAACACCCATGGTCCATCCTTTATTGACCCGAAACCTTTTTGTGCTTATTTTGACTTTAAAAAGTCAAATGTTGACTTATTGATCGAATTGAACCATGAGCTATCACTAGCTTAATTTACTTGAGTTTAACAGTTTATAATGATGATGAGATACTTAGGAAAGCAATTTCAACACTTAGAAACAAAAATTGAGATGCAAGAATAAAAAAAACTATCAAACTTTCATTAATTTTAAAAACTTGAGTACAATGTTGAAAGGCTAAAAAAACTGAATTACATGAAATTTTAAATAAAAACTAAAAAAATTGGATCATTTGTTCTTCCATGGAGTTGGGGGTTTTATAGCCGAAAACCCATGAACTTCATTCTCTCTTGTGTGCTTTCTTTGTGAGGCAAAAGCACTAATGTGTGCTTGTTTTGTGAGTAGGAAGCCTCAAAACAAATCATGGCCCTTGATTTCCTTTTGTGTGCATTCGGATCAAGATCTTAGCCCTTTATCATTGTCGAAATATGTGATTTACACAGCTAGGCCTCAATTCCTTGGGAGAGGTGGTAGTGGAGGCGGAGAAGGGTTTATACCCATTGGATATTAAGGGATTTGCAGGGTATTAAGGGGGAAGAAAACATGTGAGGGGCTTTGGGTTTTGGGTATGGTTTTTGGCGGGAAAACATGTTATAAACAGGTTAGGGGTGACAGGGTAAAAATTTTGATAAAATGGCAAGACTAGTCCCCCAACTCTTGTATCTTTATTTCCAAATTCGTCCTTGTGGTTAAATGAGTTTGAGGGTTTGGCAAGAAAGCCCCCTCAACTCATATATGTCTTTTGCAAACATAATCCTTGTGTGGTGTACAAGGTTGAGGGTTTGGCAGAAATGCCTCCTCAACCTTATAGCTTCTATTTCAAAACTAGTCCCCTTGTAATACCACTTTAGGGGTTTGGCAGAAATGCCCCCTAAAGTTGTATTTCCAATAAATAGCAATTTCAGCCCCTATCTTTTATCTTCTTGTAATATAACTTTGGGAATTGGCAAATTTAGTCCCTCAAGTTATATTTTCTGCTTCAGCTTCTCGGAGTTGACTCTGACTTTGTCGGGGTTGACTCTGACTTTGACTGTTTGACTTTTCTGTTGACTTTTTAGCTTGATTGACTTCGTCTTTTCACACTTTTCCATTCCGTGCTCGGTTTTGTCATTTTTGGCTTTGTTTTTCGTCCTTTTGTGTGATATCCGTTTCCTGCACAATACAAATGCAAAACAAACATATATTTGGCAGTTTTTGTCTGTTTTTGGTTATTTAAGCTCGTTTTATTAGATATAAAATATGTGTAATTAAGCACATATTAACATGCAGTATGAACTGGGGAGAAGCTAACTCAGTTTATAAAAATTACATTGTATTGTCTGCAAGTAATGGAAAGATTCAAGTTGGAGCACTTATATTTGTACTTGTAGGATACGTTGTAAGTAATTCCATATGCCACCACATTGGGGGAAGATTGTTAGGATTAAAAATGTGGTGTCTATATGGAAATTACATTAGTTTCCTTATAGTCTAAAACACAAGGACTAGAAGTGTAATTAGCCTAAAGATGGCTTGTGTTTAGGCTATAAATACCCCCTCTAATCTTCCTTAAAGGGGTGAACCTCACAATTGTAATTTCACTAATCATTCAATAATAACTACTTTCTCTCTCTAAAATGGCTTTCATTTATTTCCATTATCCCCGACCACCCGAGATCGTGAATCGAGAAACCTTACAGATTAAGTTATGATAAGTATTCTGGGTTTATGATCGTTGATGAGAATATGAGAGTGTGGCAAAATTAATTGAGATTTAATAGAAAGTGCTTGAGGTTTTGATAGAACTGACTGAATAATATTGAATCTTTATCTTGAAGAAAGCTTATAAGTAAAAGAAAGATCAAGATTTATCCAAATTATAGACCCTTATAAGCGAAATTGTTGGCGAAAATATCTCAACGGCTATTAATTAATTAAGGAAATTCTGTTATACCCGAAACAGTATTAACGGTAACACAGCAGTACTAATATTAGCCTAGCAGTATTAACTTTTTGCCTAGCAGTACTAATATTAGTCTAACAGTTTTAACTTTTTCTCCAATAACTATACAACAACATGCCTCTATTCATCACAAGCACACTAGAAACAACTAGATAGACATGTGAGAATTCATGAGGATCCATATTTATGCATAGCCCATGAATAAAGGTTAAGAACTGTTAACAAAACCAAAATACCAGTTATAACCAATTTCTTCCAAAATTAACCTCAAGACTTCCAGCTGTCTCATCTCACCAAATCCAACCATACTGCTTTGCCTATCCTGCAAGTGTTAGTCCAAGAAAACACAATCCAAAACATTTGCTTCTTGACAGTATTAATTGTTGACTAACAGTATTAACACTAGCAGTGTTAAGTATAACTAGCAGTACTAGTTATACCTAGCAGTACTAATTTTAAAGATACCAGTATTAACCTTAATTTCATCTAAAAAGCATCTCTAATCTATTGCAATCATCATCCCCTCAATTAAAGCAACTATGGGTTGAGCATTCCAATGCTAGTAATCAAAAAGTTAAACCTGCTAACATCAAACGCCTTTGTAAGGAGATCTGCTACATTGTGATCTATGTGTATCTTGATCACCTAAATCAACTTCTTCTCATGAGAGTCTCTAATGAAATAGTGCCTAATCTCTATGTGCTTGGTTTTAGAGTGAAATACTAGATTCTTCACAATACAAATGGTGTTTTCATTATCAATGTAAATCTTGGTGTTCATGAAGTTGAACCCATAATCAAGCATTTAATTTTGGATCCATAACACCTGTCCATAGCAATTAGCAGTAGCAACATACTCTGCTTTAATAGTAGAATTGGCAACTATGGTCTGCTTCTTACATTGCCATGAAATCAACCTTTTGCCAAGAAATTGACAACCTCCTGTTGTGGATTTCCTGTCAAGACTAGCTCCAGCATAATCACTATCAGAAAAAGCTTCCAAGTCAAATGGTGAATCCCTAGGATACCAAAGGCCTAATTTAGGTTGACCTTTTAAGTATCTAAAGATCCTCTTCACTACATGAAGATGTGAGATTTTAGGAGTAACTTAAAACCTTGCACAAGCACAAACAACAAATATTATGTTAGGCCTAGAATCTGTTAGGTACATCAATGATCCAATCATTGATCTATATAAATGAACATCCACATCTTCAGCCTCTTCATCCTTGATCAATGCCTTATTAGTCTCTATTGGAGTGCTTATTTTCTTCACAGTGACAAAATCAAACTTTTTCAATATATCAGCCACATATTTGTCTTGGCTAATAAAGATTCCATCCCTCTTCTGTTGTACTTGCAATCCTAAGAAGAGAGTGAGCTCCCCTATAGAACTCATCTGGAATCTCTTGTGCATCATCTGCTCAAATTCAACACATAAAGACTTCTTTGTAGACCCAAAGATGATATCATTAACATACACCTGTACTAATAGGATATCACCTATGTCCTTCTTGATGAACAAAGTTTTATTTATAGTGTCTCTTCTAAATCCATTCTAAAATCCATTTTCCAATAAGTAATGAAACAAGGTCTCAAACCATGGCTCTAGGAGCAAGAATGTAGACCATAAAAAGCTTTTTTTTTCCCTCTACCTTATAAACATTGTCAGGGGAACAATGGATCTTCAAAAAACCAAGAGTTGGCAACACACACACCATCCTCTTCAATAGAAACCATTAAAAAGTGGCACTCTTTACATCCATCTGGTACACAATAAGTCCCATAAATGATGCAATAGGCCCAAAATAAAACCTGATTGCTTCAATCCTAGCAACAGAAGCAAAAACCTCATCATAATCAATGCCTTCTTCTTGGGTGTAACCTTGTGCAACCATTCTTGCCTTATTTCTAACTAAAATTCCTCTCTTATCTTTCTTGTTTCTATACACCCACTTAGTTCCAATAGCCCCTCCAAGCCTTTAGGAAGATCCACCAGAGTCCAAACCTTTTGAAGTTTAAATTGCAAAAGCTCCTCTTGCATTGCTTCCATCCAGCTTAGATCTGTCAAAGCTGAATCCAACTCAACCTCTTGGGTTCTATTTTGTTGAGAGAAAATAGGAAAAAGGGCAGTTTTGATAATCCCCCATTAGACTTGTTCTCCTCAGCAATTTGATATAACTGACCATGAAGCATGATTTCTACAAAAAACTTGGGACATCCTCCTAGTTTAGAGTAGTATGAATTTTTTATGTCTCAAAGATCTGGTCTTTAGGATGATCCTTGTGAAAATCTGTTTGTATGAAATAGGACTGACATGTTCATGGTGGTATCCAAGTTGTTAGGTCAGCCTCTGCACCCACTTCTCTATCATCATAGGCATCATCAAATATGCCAGTGTTTTCCAAAGATTTGCACATGAATCATTTAGGAATAGACAGTAGAAATAATCTTTGGACTACGAGTATTAACATTTTCACTGGCAGTATTAATACTTGGCCCAGCAGTACTAACAGATAGACTAGCAGTACTATCTTTGTTAGTGCTGTTAGCATAACCTTCTTTCTGTTGAACAAGGAAACTATCCAATTCAGCTCTGAAATCATCATACACAAAGGCCGGCAGCGGTCAGATGTCGAGGGCAGAGAGAAAGACTGTGGGGGGGGGATCATATCTCTCATTTCCACTGCATTGCCTTTTCCCTTGACCATATTTCTTTGACTTTACATCATCATCTCCTGTTCGACAAACACTGTACCTATTTATGATCACAAGCATCCTTATCATCTGTCCTCTGAGTACATGAAGATAGTGGAGATTAAAGAAACGCAAGATGTTGTCGCAGTAAAGTATTTCAGTGAATTAGATGCTTTTCCTCCTGTCCATCCTCTCGCCCTGCAATAACATGTCCTCTATACCTGCATCACCATTAGTTTGATTTCCTGCAGTAACTGGCTCATAATTCATAGATTTTATCAGTGAATCAATATCAAAGAGCCATTCTGGACCACTCCCTGCAACATTGGGTTTGTTTTCAAGAAAATTTATGTGCAGGTTCTCCTCTACCTTCCTAGTTCTAGAGTTAAATACCCTAAAAGCCTTGCTATTTATAGAGTATCCAACCAAGAACCCCTCATCAGCCTTCCCATCAAATTTTCCTAGGGGATCTAAGGTATTAAGAATAGTCACAGGACACCCAAAAGGTCTCATAAAGCTTATACTAGGTGGTCTACCAAGTAATAGTTCATAAGGTGTCTTGTTGTGAGGCTTGGTCACTAGAACCCTATTCTGAACATAGCAAGCAGTATTAACTGCTTCAACCTAAAATGTAGTAGGTAATAATGAATCTGCTAGCATAGTCCTAGCTGCCTCTATTAGTGTCCTATTCTTTCTTTCAGCAACTCCATTTTGTTGTGGAGTTCTGGCAACACTAAACTCCCTCTTAATCCCTTTCATCCCACAGAACTGATTCATGTCATTATTTTTAAACTCAGTTCCATTGTCACATCTGATGATTTTAACCTTATGATTTATTTGGTTTTCTATGCCAGTTATAAAAGTTTTAAGGATCCCACTAGTCTCATCCTTAGTGGCCAAAAAGAAAACCCAACTAAACCTACTATAGTCATCAGTGACAACAAGGCAATATATCTGTGACTTGATACTCCATAACAAATGTTTGACACTAAAAAAGTTCATATGCAAAATTTTTAATGGATGGCTGATAAGCTCACAAGACTTTGGTCTATAAAGAGAAGGCTTTGTGTTGCTTTCCCTTCTGACAAGCAACACAAGAATGGTTATTTTCAAAAAGCTTTGAAGGTAAGCCTCTAACAAGGTTTCCCCTCACAAGTTTGTTTATAGTTTTAAAGTTTATATGACCAAGCCTCCTATGTTATAAATTAGACTCATTAATTATAGCCTTTGCAAATAAACAAGTCAAAAACTCCGAAGGAACAACATCTCCTTTAGATCAAAACTGTACATGTTGTTTTGTCTGGGAACTTTAAGCAAAACTTGACTTTTAGCAAGTAGCTTAAAGTCAGGAGATAGAACAAGACATTCAGTCTCAGTAAAAAGAACACTGTTTTTCTTGTCACACATTTGTGATATAGAGAAAAGATTAAACTTAAGTTCCTTTACAAAGTAAAACCCTCTTCAAGCTACTTATTCCAGAGCCTAATTATTACCTTTTCCATTAATTTTACCTGTCCTTTAGGACTTCCACAAATGCAAACAAATCTCCATCAATGTCTTGATAATCTGTTAGGTAGGACTTGTTCCCAGTCATATGCCTAGAGCATCCACTATCAAAAATCCCTTGATCCTGTAAAGCATATTGTGGATTACCCTGCACTCAAAATAAGAGAATTAGTTTCTCTTGGGGACCCAAGCCATCACTGACTTGAGTCTGCCTTGAGGATCAACATAGTCAAATCTTTTAGGCATGTATGATCCACTATCTTTAGAGATATGGTCAATTACTTTTCCTGTTGGTCTCCAAATCCAGCATGCTAAGGACTTAACAGCATTTTCCCTTTTTCCCTCAGCAGTACTAACTACTACTTCTGGCCCAGCAGTAGTTACATTATTAAACTTAGCAGTATAAACTTTTTCATTAAAATTATTGGTTTTGACTGCTGATTTTTGGTTAAAAGGCCTTCTCAATGGTGAATGTGCTTTATGAAAAACATTTGAACTTGGTTTTGCACCATTCACAGTTGGTCTAGATGCAGTAGTATTAACATATCTGGCAGTACTATTTGATATTGTTGCTCTTGGGGAGCTTTGCTAAGCAGTATTAACTGGTAAATTGCCAGACTTTATTAAGACTGCAGTTGGAACAAAATTTCTTTTAGGATGTGGGTGACTCAATTTATTTTGGTGGTTCACCCTCTGAGCATTGTTCCATACTGGTCTAACTTCCCTTTGACCAGTAGCCCTTCTCATATTATTCAACACAAATTTTCTAACCATTTTATTCTCATAAAAGTTACAGTCCTTGATTAAATGGTTAAGACTTCCACATACAAAACAAGCTTTCTTATTGAACTCAAAACCATCCCCTAGTTTCTGAGTCATTATTCCATTCCAATTTCTTTTATCAACCCTAGGATTCTGACTTTTCCTAAGGTGTTCAGCTTGCCTATATGTGTGTTGTTCAATAATAGATTTCCTAGTATCCGATTTAAAAAAATTGATTTTAGCATGACTAGATTTATTCTATTCAAATGAAGGTCTAACCACACAATCATCATCACTATCAGACTCCCACTCTTCAATGATAGGGAATACACTCTAGGCTTAACATCTTTAGTTGGTACCAAACATCCTTACTAACTTAATGTAGTTGATCAGTTCTAGTTACACTCGTGTCGTTTCACTCACACTTGTCTTATAACAAAATCAATCTAATTCCAGTAAAGGACAAGTCAGTCTTGAGGCATGCATTCTCAGTATAGGGGCGGGGGAACTGCATGATATCCCTCAACCTTCTTAAACCTATCATTTACTTAATTATTTTCCTCTTCAATCCTCATACACATACTATCATATGCATTTTCAAAACACGTCTAGTTTTATTCAGATCACAATCATGGCAATTCATTTTCATTTCATATAACTTCAAAACCTCAAACACCAGACTTGTTTATTATCACTTATTTGACTGTTAATTTAGTTAGTTAGCTTCATAGATGATGTTTTCAAAACTTTCTAATTTTAGTTTTAAATCATCTTTTTTTCTTTTAAAGCCTCTGCTAACTGATTTTTAAGCTCTGTTATAGAATTATCTCTTACCTTAACATCATATTTCAAAACTACAATGTCTTCCTCATAAACAGCTTCATTTTTTTGATGAACAACAATCCTAGCTTCTAATGATTCTAAGCCTAATAAATTATAAACCTATAATTTTCTAGGGTTAGATTTTTTAAGAGCATCACGCTGTTGATCATACTGTTTTTGAAGAGTTTTATATAATTTTAAGCAATCTTTAGAGCAAGTATGTACCAATCAGGAGGTCTGAAACTTGATGACTGATGAACCTGAAGACAAATGGGCCATTAGAGCAAAGTCTGTAGGTCCTTTTTCAGCCTGAAAGCTCCAATCATAACCACCTATTTCATCTTGAACAACCAAGGCATTTGTAGGAGTCTTTACTGGTACAATCCTTCTTGGAGCATCTCCATTTCTATTCCCCTGATTCCTTGGTGCCCTGCATTCTCTAGCAAAGTGACCTCTCATATGGCAGTTGTAACATTCAACCTTTGTCTTATTAAAGCCAACAGTTTCTTTGCCATTGAAATTTAGATTCCTTCATGTCTTCTTTAAGAATCTCTTCACCCTCATGGTAAGCATAGCCACCTGCCATTTGAGATCCATCCCTTCAAGATCATCAATATCAATCTGCTCCAGATCTTCATTGTCCAACTGTGGACTATTAGATCAATTGACAAAGAAGGAAAACATGACATCAATCAGCAAAACAGGTTAAGTGAAGAAAGCCATTGTCTCTTAAACACAGCAGGAACATCATGAGCAGTATTAACTGCTTCATTAGTACTGCTAGTGTCATCTAAAGATACAAAAGCCACATTCTGAGAGTTTGAGCTTGAGCTTGATTGGCTTTTAATCTCAATTTCATACACCTTCAAGTTGTTGTACAAATCGTGCATGCTCAGCCCATCTAGATCAGCTTTATTATGCATGATCAAGGCAATATTGTTCCAAGCTGATGGTAGACTTCTTAGCAACTTAAGATTTGCATCTTCCAGGGAGATAACTTAACTATGAATTTCCAATTGGCTGATGAGTTTCTGAAACCTATCATAGGCTTTATCCAGTCTTTCAGATCTTGATGCAGTAAAATTCTCATATTGCTGCTTCTTGTAAGTCAAGCCAGACCTAAAAGTCAAAGAGGTAAAATAGTTATCTTAAAAATCCGAAAATTCTCAGATGTTACATGAATGATCATGGAACCTACAGTTTATAATAAATAGTGTGAATACAAGTCATCATAAGAGTGGGTTACGTTGTTATACACCCATAAGTGTAATAATGGTAATTACCTACATGGGGGCCATTATCTTTAGGTACATGGCACTCAAACTGACTAGTGTATATATCAATAATGATATATATAAAGATAATGGCCCCCATGTAGGTAATTGTCATATACCTTTGAGTTTCAAATACAGTGCATTCACGTTCACTCGTAAGTGATTAATGGTCTATGATGGTGGGGGTCTTTTGGCATAAAGGGACTTAGACAACAGATGCAATAATATATCAGGATAGCATACATTTAGAAAACACTTATATTTATAGTTTATAGCATGTATCCCCCTCACGAGTTTATGAAATAGAAGATTTAAAAGTGAGGCTATGAACTCACCTTAACAGTATAAGGAAATATGATTGATGGCAAAAGTATATCAAGTGAAAGTAACGGCTTAGTCACTCAACCTGGGGTGATATGTCAAGTATTAGTGTGATGTTTTATATTTCAAAACATCATAAAGTTTAACGTATATCTTTGTTTTATTAAATTATGGAAATATTGTATCACTGTTCGGGCTATCATAATTCGGAGGCCATGTAGTATCGTTTGAGGAGCCAGGGCACTTTAAATCGTAAACCCATCAAACTCGTCAAAACAAATACCCAAATGGAACCCCTCATATGAAATTCCCTAGTAACGTGATACGATAAGATTTTAAGTTTCTTTAAAAGTTAGTTGATGATAAATTATGTTAAATATATAACGAAATAATGCGTCAATTTATGATTAATAACGATAAATGTGTCGGGTTTTAATAAAATTGAGTTTTATAATATTAATATATATTTTTTATAATTTATATAAAATATATAGGTTATTTTTTAAGTTTGCAAAATTGGCAATATATACCCTTGGTTTATAAACTTTTATAACTTTAGTCCTTTATAATATAGTATATATAATTTAAACCTTTAACTTTGAAACTTTGGGAAAATAGGTCTTTATAGTTATAACTTTAGAAAAATGACATTTTCAGCCCCTTTAGTTATAAATTTCAGAAAATTAGAATATATACCCCTTTGCATGGAAATATTTACAAAACAAGCCAAAAAGCCATGCAAGTTTATTTTAAGATTCCAAATGATATTTGCAGGTTATAGCTTATTAGAATAAGCTAAAATAAGATGTTCTAATGTAACAAAAGTTTAGAAAAATGATTGTGTTAGTAGCAAAATCAAAACGGGTCGTTTTTAGGGTTTTAATAAAAAACACATGGGTTTGAGGATTCATAGCTTCAAACAAGAGTTCATATATGATATTAAGAGTATTATGAACATTATAACGCATAATATAAGCTTATGAAACAAGATCTTAGTCTTAATTGATCTAAAATGGGTCGAAATAGGTTTTTATGACTCGTACGCCTAGAATGCTTCAAGACTTTGTTTTTCTTGCTTTTTGGCTTCTATTATGAGCTTAGGGACTTCTCTTGTTCTTCTATTGCTGCTGTGGTGCTTTGGTTCTTGTATTTATAGGGGAGAAAGACCCTTGGTGCCCAAGTTTATGTGATGAAAATATCTAGGGCTAGTTAAGGATGACAAGGAATAGCTATGGTGTGAGTATGCAAGGCTAGAAGCTAGTTTGGAGATGTGGAGAGGGTTTTGGAGGCCACGGCTAAAGAAAGGAAGACAAGGAGGTGATTTTTGCAACTTGGTGAGCAAGGTGGTGAATAAGTTGCTTGTAAGCTACTTAGGTGGCTGCTTGGTGAGTCATAGTGGTGCTTGAGGTGCTAGGTTGGTAGGTTACGAGTAAAAATGGGTCAAAATCACTAGTACAAAAAGTGGTATTAGTCACACCAAAAAGGAGTGACTATATACATATAGTCACACACGCGAAAAGTTTCGTGTGTGAGAAAAGATCGCGCGACCGTAGGTCACCTATGGTCACGCATTCGAGTTAGTCACACATAAAAAAGCTTTAGTGTCCGTATCCACGTTTTTTGTGTGACTAAATAGGTACAATTTAGTGACCGTAAACAACGTACGACCAACAAAGCATGTTTTTTTGTATATTTATCACATATAATAAATATAGAGAGGCCAATCAGTGTTACTATGTGTACCATATGTGTTTAAAGTGAAGAAATATGTATTTTGTGTGACTATTGTTCATCCAATGGCCACATGAATTTTATGTTTGTGTGACTTTTGTAATATTTAGCCACACAAAGCATGTTTGTTTTGGGTATTTAGTCACATACAACTAGGCATAAAGTGACCAAAAGTGTTAATAAGTGTGACCATATGGTGTTTAAATTGAAGAAATGTGTATTTTGTGTGACTATTGATCATCCAATGGCCACATGAATTTGAGGTTTGTGTGACCTTTTGTAATATTTAGCCACACAAAGCATGTTTTTTTTGGGTATTTAGTCACATACAACTAAGCATAAAGTGACAAAAAGTGTTAATAAGTGTGACCATATGGTGTTTAAATTGAAGAAATGTGTATTTTGTGTGACTAATGTTCATCCAATGGCCACATGAATTTTATGTTTGTGTGGTCATTTGTAATATTTAGTCACACAAAGCATGTTTCTTTTGGGTGTTTAAGTCATAACTACAATTAAATCATAAAGTGCCAAAATGTTAATAAAAGTGTGACTATCATATTAAAGAATAAGTAAATAATTATGGGTTAAATTGAAGAAATATGTATTTTGTATGACTATTGATCATCCAATGGTCACATGAATTTTATGTTAGTGTGGCCTTTTGTAATATTTATCACACAAACATGTTTTTGTTTGGCTATTTAGTCACATATAATTAAAGCATAAAGTAGCCAAAAAGTTTAATAATTTGACCATATGGTCGTTTAAAGTGAAGAAATGTGTATTTTGTGTGACTATTGATCATCCAATGGCCACATGAATTTTATTGTGTGTGACCTTTTGTAATATTTAGTCACACAAAGCATGTTTGTTTTGGGTATTTAGTCACATACACCTAAAGCTAAAGTGACCAAAAGTGTTTAATAGTGTGACCATAACGCTGTTTTAAAGTGAAGAAATGTGTATTTTGTGTGACAATTATCATCCATGGCCAGAATTTTATGTTTGTGTGGCCATTTGTAATATTTAGTCACACAAGGCATGTTTCTTTTGGGTGTTTAGTCACATACAATTAAGCATAAAGTGACCAAAAGTGTTAATAAGTGTGACCATATGGTGTTTAAAGTGAAGAAATGTGTATTTTGTGTGACTATTAATCATCCAATAGCCACATGAATTTTTATGTTTAGTATGCCTTTTGTAATATTTAGTCCAAAAAATTAAGCAAACATCACCAAAAAAGTGTTTAACAAGTGTGACCCAGTGATGCATCTTTTAGTCACAGTTAAGAAATCAATATATATCAAAACAAAATCAAATAATATAATCAAAATAAATTCGAAAAAAATAATACAATAAAACTGGAATGTATATAACTGAACCAATATAAAATTGTAATGTCGTATATACTAAACTTCTCAAAAACTTCGGGTGGGGGGGGGGGGGGGTGGGGAGCCTTAGACTGCATCCGCCATCTTAGCTTCATTTTGCATGGCAATCACAGAGAACATAAACTTGTTATGATTCGTGTACTTCAGGTGGCAGTTTTTTTTGTTGGTTCTCACCATGATCACTTGTATGGTACTTGGTGGTGTTTGCCTGCAGGAAAACAAAATTGCCCGTTATCAAAACCTGAATTAAATATGAAGAATTATATATAAGCTAGCTTCATAGAACACATGTATAGTACTTTGGATCCAAACAACTTGATTCTTGGCCAGCAACAAAACCACCTACTGCATCCAAAACTAGTTATCAACGTTTTTCCTACATCCAGTATAAATGTTGCATCCACTAGAGATTTATCAATTGACACTTTGTAGCAATCCTTGGGAGTGCGTTGGTTATATAACATTATTTTTCCCATCACTCTTGTATACGTACCCGTCAGCAATAATAGTTGAATTCTTTAAGTGCCACAGTCTGGCCCTTATTGCCTAAAAAGATTTGTTGCATGTATGTATCAGAAATTAATTAAATAAAAGAATATATGAACATGTTGAAATACATACTTGTGGAAGTACCAACACATTTTCTTTGGATTGGGAATCTTGACTTGAAGAATCCTTTCGGATTGATCTAGTCGTTTTCTTAGCTCCCACAGATTTAACAGTTTCCTGTATGCATATAAAACACGGTAAATATATAAGACATGTATGTAGAATTCAAAAATCACAGGGGGATGTTTTATTAATTACTTACCCTTTTTTGTATTTCCTTCTGAATGCTTGCGTCATTCTGATCACATCCAACAACAGTTGTTCCGCCCTCCTCATCAGCACTGCTATTTACTGGATGAATGTCCACCGGAGACACCTGCAATATAAATTAAGAAATGTGTCTGGATTAAAAGATCTTAGTAGTAGCTGATGATAGGTTGCTGGTATGGTTAAGACTCTGTGATAGACTGAAGAAAATATACTAAGTCATTAGTGTTGCTAGTACAAATGTTAGGACTGCTAGTGTTAGTTATAAATGTTAGTATATTAATGTTTGCTTGAGTAAGACTCAATTTTTTTTTTTTTTAATATGATATAAGCAAGTACTGTTATGTTATTACTGCCGTATAGATATGCAATTAATTATAATAGAAAAGATATAATGGATGGAAACTTATTGTAAGCCCATTAGGTCTCCTTGGTGTATAAAAGGAGGTCCTAGGGTATTAGGTCAGATGTACCTGCTATCTATATGATCAGTGCTGTTAGCGTTAATTAGAAAATGAAATTGTTAGCAACATAAAAAATGTCTTACAGCTGGTGGTGTCAATTGAGTTGGCATTGACTGCAACTGCCCCCCTTGTGCAGCCAACTAAGTATTCAGTTTAGTCACCAATCCCTCTATCTTTGACATCTTGCTGGACATACTCTAGATTAATAGTTCTTTCTCTTGACGTTCACGTCTCGCAGCATCAAGTTGACTTTGTAGTAACAAAATTCTTTCATCAGCTGCTTGTTTGCTTCGTGGAAGATCAAAATACCTCTTGTATGTAACACCACTTCCCACTCCTCTTGCATAACCTCCCTTTTCCTTACCTAATACAACTGTTATGGCATCAGTGCCTTGATCAACCTTCAAGGTTCCTTCTTTGATCTTGTCCTCAGTTTCTTTCTACACACACAATATGGGAAATATATACTAAAATGAACATAATAAAAAAATTTGCAGTCAAACTTACAAGTTATCTCCTACTGATCTAATCTCATCATCTGGATAATCTCCGTCTTGTTTACCTTCCTTTCAACCACAGTGTACCACGCGAGGGTTCTTCATCTGGTTTCTATATTCTTTTTTTTGATCTTATAAACATCAAATACATATATATGTATGTTAAACCAATATAAACGAAAGTATATATGATCTATGAAATGAAAATGTGTAATCTTACCATTTGCTCTTTCACATGTGCGTATCCACCTCGTCCCATTGTATGCGGATAAAGACACTTGGAACGCGCCATTTTACCTGCAGCTGATTTCACCTTGCAACACAAAATCATAAGGCGTTTAGATGTAATATATATGAAAACACAAAATTATGAAGAATAGGACTTAAATAAAAATGACTAATAAAAACATTGTAAGCCTGGGTGCTATAGTCTTACAAAATTGATCCATTCTTTGGCTTTTAAAATTGCAGTAATTCTTCGCCGGACATATTTAGCGTGAGGTGTTAATCTTGGTTGGGCAATATGTATGTTCGTCTCAATTTCGTTCTGAATTCCTTAGAATTGACCAAGACGATTCATACCACTGTCTGGGCTGTCAAGTTAACATCAAAGTACACGCTGCAAAGGTTAACAAAATGTTGGAAATTATTTGCCACTAAGTAAATGCAGGATAAACTTATGTATTATTGGGTTCAAATATATTAAATGTGTACCGTGATTTCATCCCATAGTTTATCTCTTGCTTCTGAACCCACCTTGTTCCATGCTAGAATCTTCAAACCTATATGCTCACGAACCATGTCTCCTAAAAAACTCAAAAACAATGCTCTGTGTTTTCCTGATATCCTATTCAACGCATCGAAGGTTACACTCAGCTTTACTCCACCTGGTTTTCCATATTCCATGCGAAACTTATATAACCTGGTTATGCCCCTCTTAACTACATTCCCATTTGAATGGTTGTTTTCATCATCCTCATGCGCATCATCAAAATACTCCTCTGAATGATATCCTAAATCGTCATTTTCAATTTCATTATAACTATCATAATTAGCCAAATGAGCCTGATCATCAATGGCTTGAGTGTCATGATACTTCAGCAGCAATGTGTAAAAAGAAAATAAAGTAAAAAGTGATTAATAATGGTGTAAAAGAGAATGTTATTCTCGTTTTGTTGCAGCCTTTTTTGAGATGAAAAAGGGATTAATGATGAAATGAGGAAAAGAAAACCGTTATCTTCCTATGTGAGTTTAAAAATTTTGGCTGCAATTTGGCTCCAAATTTAAAAATTTTAAATTAGTGATAATTTGACATTAATGATTTAAATTAGTCTCAAAAGATGCAATCATTTATTATTAAAAAGGTTATTAACAATTTAACTTATTTTAAAAAAAAATAATTTTATGATAATTAACATATTAAAAAGTGGTAATCTTACATGGTTATACTCTCATCCATATAGTCTGAAAACTAATCGTAGGTATTCAGTCGTGGCTATAACCCCGTGCCTAAAAACCTTTAGTCACGACCAGTCCGACAAGCATAAACATAAACTAAATCACAAACATTCTTTGACATAAACTGTAACAGATCCCAATTCAAATGCACCCATGAATCTACAACTACATAAAGATTGATAAACGAAGCGAAATGCAAGAAATGAAGTACTAATACGAAAGAAAACCTTTCTAGACTCATCATTCGTACAACCTGTGTTTGGTTTTTGAAACAAACTATAGACGGTCACAAGCGCATACTACACTACCAAATCAAGGAGCTTAATAATCAAACAAAAAAAATACTTAACAGGTTATTAACATACCATACCCATTCATATTATAATTAAAAGCTTTACATAATTATCCAGGATTACAACTGCCAACTTAAAACATCATAAACAAAATAAAAGCTTCACATAAACAACCAAGACAACCAAACAGACATCAACAATACTGACCCAAACAAAAGAACCCTACACAAACCCTAACCCATCCTCCTCCTTCACTTCAACTACTTCTGCTTCTCCACAATCTCCTCTTCTGTGTCAGTGAGCCATTGTTGCAAATCAGCCAGCTTCGCCTCCGCTTTACGCTGCTCATCTCTCAAACACATAATGGTGTCCCACACCTCCCCAACATCCTCTGAAGCTTCAAGCCCAGCAATAAGGGCATTCAACTGCCCAAGTTCATTCCTTGCGATGTTGACTTCAGGCCCCATCCTCGCAATAAACCCACGCCGATCTGCAATCTGCTGAGTCACAAATAACTTCAGATACTCGTTTGGATCGGTCTTACCACTTAGCTCGATAAGATCATCAACAAAACTGTTGCTTATGCTCGCTCCTGCCATGTTTAGTGTTAGGGTTTTGGTTAAAAGAGAGATCGAGATGATGGAAATGGAATAAATAGGGGAAGTGGTGCTAGAAACAAATATGGGAGGGGGTATAAATAGGGGAAGTGTGTGGTGGAGAAGTGGCAAATGAACCATCATTGCTGCAAGTTAATTACGCAGGCTTCTCACACCTAGAGAATTAATGGCTTCTCACATCCAATGAACAGGAAAGTTCATAATTCCCATATACCCAAACTAAACCCTCACACTCTAAAACAAGAACAAACTAAACCCCTTAACTTACACTTTTTCACAAAAATAAACCCTCCCCTAAAAACAATATATTCTATTACAAAATTTAAAAAATTTAAATTTAAATTAAAAATTTAGAAAAGTTAGAAGTAAAAATGTTTAAAAAAGCTACAAAGTTTAAATTAAGACTTCCATAAATTTAATAAAAAAAATAACTACAAAAAATATAAAAAAAAAATCTCAACCCGGTGATTCCAATTTCGTTAAGTACTTACTCAACCCGGTGATTCCAATTTCGTTAAGTACCTTTTTTCAACAATTATACGTTTCACGCGGACACTATAAGCCACTACAACCTAATACATATGACCTAGGGGTGTTCAAACAAAACTGTAAAACCGAGGAACCGCTAAATTTGAAACCGAAAAAACCCGAAACTGAAAAAACCCGCTTATAATGGTTTGGTTACGGTTGTTAGTTTTATATGTCTGCGGTTAACCCATGTTAATTACCCATTGTCACCAGTCATGGATGTGTCGTAACATGACACTCTAAGCAACTACAACCCAATGCATATGACCCATATGATGTCAAATACCCATTAATGAATGTGACCAGTGATAACCTAATGCACATGACCCATGACCCATGTGAATTAGCCATTATCACCGGTCATGCATGGGTTCCATTACACTATAAGCCACTACAACCCAATGCACATGACCCATGACCCATGTTAATTACCCATTGTCAATCACCAGTCATGTATTGGTCGATAACATGACACTATAAGCCACTACAACCCAATGCACATGACCCATGACCCATGTTAATTACCCATTGTCACCAGTCATGGATGTGTCGTAACATGACACTCTAAGCAACTACAACCCAATGCATATGACCCATATGATGTCAAATACCCATTAATGAATGTGACCAGTGATAACCTAATGCACATGACCCATGACCCATGTGAATTAGCCATTATCACCGGTCATGCATGGGTTCCATTACACTATAAGCCACTACAACCCAATGCACATGACCCATAACCCATGTTAATTACCCATTGTCAATCACCAGTCATGTATTGGTCGATAACATGACAAAACCAAAAAAACCCAAAACCGAAAAAACCCGCTTATAATGGTTCGGTTACGGTTGTTAGTTTTATATGTCTTCGGTTAACCGAACCAAACCGTGCATATTATACATGATTGTTACCAACAAACTGAACCGAACCGCCCCGTGAACACCCATTGCATATGACCCATATGATGTCAAATACCCATTAATGAATGTGACCAATGATAACCTAATGCACATGACCCATGACCCATATGAATTAGTCATTATCACCGGTCATGCATGGGTTCTATTACACTAGCTATAATCCACTACCACCCAATACACATGACCCATGACCCATGTTAATTGCCCATTGTCACCAGTCATGGATGTGTCGCAACATGAAGCTATAATTCACTACAACCCAATGCACATGACCCATGACCATGTTAATTACCCATTGTCACCAGTCATGGATGTGTCGTAACATGAAGCTGTAATCCACTACAACCTAATGCACATGACCCATGACCCATATGAATTAGTCATTATCACCGGTCATGCATGGGTTTCATTACACTAGCTATAATCCACTACCACCCCAATGCACATGACCTATGACCCATGATAATTACCCATTGTCACCAGTCATGGATGTGTCGTAACATGAAGCTGTAATCCACTACAACCTAATGCACATGACCCATGACCCATGTTATTTACCCATTGTCACCAGTCATGGATGTGTCGTACCATAAAGCTATAATCCACTATAACCCAATGCACATGACCCATGACCATGTTAATTACCCATTGTCACCAGTCATGGATGTGTCGTACCATAAAGCTATAATCCACTATAACCCAATGCACATGACCCATGACCCATATGAATTAGTCATTATCACGGGTCATGCATGGGTTCCATTACACTATCTATAATCCACTACCACCCCAATACACATGACCCATGACCCATGTTAATTACCCATTGTCACCAGTCATGGATGTGTCGTAACAAGTATGTGAGATACCAAAAGCCTCGGAATAGTCTTTACTTGTTTAATTTGTTATTATTACAAAGATTTCGAGACCCATTAAGCCTAGATATACCAAATTGGTAATGCGTGACCCTAAATCCTTATGCCATGACTTCAAATATAACCACCATGTATCATTCGCACCTCGTTCTTAATGGACCTCATGAAAAACATTGCATTTAAAACCGTCCAACCTAAAGTTGGTAATTTCAACGGTTTATGGTAAATGTATACGCAAGACAGCAGACTTTCCCCGTGATAATTGCAACAGATGCAACACCACATAAAAGGTAATTACGTTTTTCCTAATGCTCATGACACCGAAACTCGACATAAAAATGAATACACTATATAAATATTGCCCTACATTGCCCGTTGATGATGTTCAAACGTAACATCTAAAATCGACATGATATACGTTAGTTTCAGTGCATAGTAGTCACACGAACGGGGAGGTCAATTCCCAAATAGATCTATTATATCTTCGCGCTCACATTCCAGTAATTGACAGTTAATGATTCTGGGCATAGTAGGTTATCGCTACTTCGGCAAAACTGTATCATGATAAAATGTACATTGCCATTCCAATTTGTTAAACATTGTATGTTTTCCTCACTCAAAAAACTTGTAAATTAATAATCTGTAAAACATGGGGCTATGAACTCACCTTGAGTGAGTAACTTGATTAATAAAATATCCCAAGTAAAAACGGTTCACGCTAAGCTCCCGAATGGCAACCTAGTTAATATAGGGTCGAATCAGTTATTCAAGTACGTTTGTCTAACAACAACCATATATAATTCCTCATATAGTTTCATCATCGTACTATCGTTCGGGCTATTCAAATTCTAGAGGTCATGACATGACGTACGCGGAGTTAGGAACTTTAAATCATAAAATCCAACAACTTCGTCAATACGCCATACCGAAGAGCCTCATATGAAATTCCCTCGTAATATAACACTTTGAATAACTAATAACAATATATATTTCTATATAGCATATCCCCATCTAACTAGTTAAGTGAAATCGTAATTATAAAGTAAAACTTTATAATTACGCCTATTAGTAAAAAAATGACATAACTTTGTCATTTTAAGTCTGAGGACTCGCGTTTCTTACGCTTCCACGCTTTCGTATTAGAAGACGATCAGGATCCACTATATAAGTTGCATAGAGTTTTAAGTGAGTTCCGAGATTCTATTGATGAATGAGAGTATTATTCTGTTCATAATTAGCTATTAAGAAATTGTTTTATATATCTTTTTAATTAAGTCGTAAAACCTACGTTTTATTCGTTAGACTAGTATTCGTCTTATAGCTCCGTTGATATAGCAGATTCTCTTGTAGACGAACAGTTCTACGTAATTGAAAGTATTATCATATTATTGAGTGTTTTAAAAGTAATTAACTAGTCAGGTGATGAATAAGTTACTTTTAAAAAGTATGTGTTTTATAAAGTATTTGAGAGACGTCGTTAAAATCGGCTAATAGCGTAAAGTCTTCGTGACGTTATAAAAATCATTGTTTTTGACTTAAAATTTTCATTTCTGGAAATCGTCATAAAGGATAGTATTAATTTTATAAAATGATATACCCACAGAGTTTTGGGATTTCGGAAGTCCAAACAGCCATCTGATTATGTAACCTACTCGCCTCGCACATAAGAAATACCTTAATATATATATACTGAGAGATTTATATATGTTTTTCATCTCATTACTATATTATGCAACTATAAATTTGTATAACTTATATAAATATACTTATGATCATATATATTAGAATATAGTGTAGAGATCCATAATTTTGTCATTGAAGTGCAAGATCACAAGATTGACTTAAGCTTCACTCATAAAATCATAACTTTTCTTTAATTAAATATTATTGAGATCACTAGTTTACACGATAAACATTTTCCACTTAAACAGATAACTATAGTAGAAACAATTCTTATAAATTTGATTATTCCATGATATTACTAATATAGCATATAATATGAGACAAGTGTACAAAATATTAATCATAAGGAAAGTTATATTATTTATGCATGTTTAAACCTTCTTAATTTGGTTGAATTTGAGATAATAGAGAACATGTAAACATATAAGATAATCAAAGTGAAGTACATAAAGGTTTATATATAAACTTGAGTAATGTATTGATGATTATCAATTCACCAAACCTTGGTTAGATCCAAAAATCCAAGCTTGCAAGAAAGGAAATGAAAACCTTAGATTAGGTTTTTAAAAACCCTATCTTTCTTTCTTTGCTTCAACACTTGTAAATGGTTATCCAACACTTCAAATAACCTTGAAGTATCTTAGATATGATGTGAGAGTACTTGTGTGGTCTTAGAAAATCAAAGTATGGATTTATTTATGTGGCTATTTTGAGCTGTGAGCTATGGAAGAGAAGAGAGAAAGATTTTTATGATTTTTGGTTAAGTGTTTATGAAAGTAAGAGTGAATGCATGTGCTATTTATAGTGCTTAGGAGATATTATCAATCCTCAAGTGCATGTGCTAGGGATAAGAAAGAGAGGTGGCACATAGGAAGGCACAAGGAAACCAAGGGGTGAAGTATCTAGATATTTTAGGGCCTTAGTCACCAACTTGATGATTCCTTGGTTCTATCCTTCAAAAATCCGGCCACCTATGTATATTAGTGATGATATTTGATAAATTTTGAGTATTGGGTATAATCGTGGGTATTTGTTGAAGCGTAGATAGGTTTTGGTACTTCCGGGTATGCCTAAATGCATTTTATCATGAAACGTAAACACTTAACGTAACCAATAAAAATAAATTGTGCAATGATAATAATTATCCTCTAAATATTCACAATAAATAAACAGCTTGCTTGATGTAAAATTTAAATGTTATATTGTGCGTTTATTGATGATGCATTTTTAGTTTAGCGATTTAGCTTAACGATTATGGATTTTAAAAACCAGCAAAAGGTAAAACCCTTAATAATAAATTGTTGGAATTACATAAGTGTACAAGGACCTTAAACACGAGTGTTATAGTCTTCCCCCGTTAAATGAGCCTTGTCCTTAAGGCTTATCACACGGCACTTGACGACGCTACAGTCTTGGTGAAGAGGTGTGGATATTTCTTCCTGAATTAATCTTCACGTTACCATGTAAACTTAGGGCCTCGCCTAGAGTTCCATCGAACCTTGACAATTAGGACTCGGCTTTGCCTCAATTGTTTGACTTCATGATCCATGATTTCTACAAGCTCTTCAACCAAAATGAACGCTTGTCATTCCACTTGGAGTCCTTCTCTCCAGGAACAACTCATGGCACTAAATCCACATTATTTATCCTCCTACCCCCTCCCACCTCCCCTCCTCGTTAGAATAACATTTCTTCAAGTTGGATACATGAAACACGTATTGTGGACCCTGCTCAGCTCTTGAGGAAGCTCAAGCTTGTAAGCAATGGCTCCAAACTTTTTCAACACTTTGAAAGAGTTCGACACATCTAGGGTTTAACACTTCCCCGTTTTACCACATAATGTACGACCCCTTTCCAAGCGTACCTTAAGCATAACTTTATTCTCGAACTTGGAAACTCCATCTGGTTTACGCTTTAAGTCGGTTTAGCTCTTTTGTCGATCGCGAGACGGTTTGAATCTTTGTTTCAATTTTGGATGATCCTCTCCGTTGTTTCTTGCACTAATTCTGGAACCAGGGAGCTTGAACGTGTCTCCTAAGCCCAACAACACGAGTTGGAATGACACTTTTCTACCATAAGTGCTTCAAACGGTGCAGCCTTAATGCTAGCGTGATAAATGTTATGATTGAAAACTCGACTAAGGGTAGTTGTTTAACCCAAAACCATGTACAAAGTTCGATTATGCAAAGCACGTAGCCATATCCTAGTGAGTGTTTTGGATGGTTCTCTCGCTTTGTCGTCGGTTTGCAAATGTTATGCCAATAATCATATCCAAACTTGTACCCAAAGCCTCTGTAGTGACTTCTATAAAGTTGATGTGAATCGAGGGTCCGATCACCGATAATTGTAACAGGTTTCCATGCTTCTTGACTACCTCCATTAGGTAAATTCTTGCTAGTTATCTAATAGGATCCGTTCCCTCCTTGGCATAAAAAATGTGCAGCAGACCTTTGTAAGTCGGTCAACGATCACCCAAATAGTGTCATAACCTTGTGACGACTTAGGAAGCTTCATGACAAAAATCCATCGTGATGTTGTCCACTTCACATTGAGTGTATCTCGGGTATTGCACTAACAAAACTGATGGCTCTCTGATGTTCCGGCCTTGACTTAGCACATGTCAAACATTTGCTAACATAGGTGGCGATGTTGGCTTTCATATTAGGCCACCAGTATAGTTTCTTCATATCCTGGTACATCTTGTCAGAACCCAGGATGAATAGAGTATTTAGACTTGTGGGACTCGTGCATGATCACAGTCCTTAAGTCGCCATAACATGGTAACCAACTCCTGCCATTTAAGCACATAGTTCCATCCGCATACGTGGTTCCACTTTTCTGTTTTATGTTTTCTCAGGATCTTTTGAATTATCAAACCAATATACTCCCCAACATCCTCCTTTTGATGTTCTCCCGGCTTTCGTGCTTGGTCTGAGCCTTTCATGATTTGATAGGAAGAGCAAGCCATAGTCATCACTAGGCTCAAAACCCCCTTAGTGGTTCTCATTCCTTCCTGCTCAGAGCATCAGCAACAACATTCGCCTTCCATGGGTGGATAATGAATTTCGCAATCGTAATCAAGTGTTCCTACATCATATCTAAGATAACCTAAGGTGTTTAGAAGGTTTGCTTTAAGGTTTACAAGTGTTAAAGGAAGAAAGTTCAAGATTAGGGTTTTGGTGAAATTAGGGTTTTTAAGGTGTTGAAAGCTAGAGTTTGTTTGCTAAACAAGGGTTTAGATCATATTGGTCATCATCCTACTTCATATTAAGATTACCTAAAAACCTTAATCTCTTTACTTTTGTGATTTTATGCATATATGATGTTTATGTAGTTAATCACCATCTAAGGACTTATTTACTTGTAAAAATGGATTTTTATACTTGTTTATGGTTTGGTAAACTCTTACATATGATATATGGATCTTAACATCATGTTATAATGGATGTGTAAGTAACGTACAAGTATAGTTTATGTATAAAAAGTATATATAAACAAGTTACCTAAAAAGTGTATATATTAAAGTTTATGAAAAAATTTGTGATTTCTTGGACAAATTTTGGACTAATCATGGACTAAGGACCCTAGGTGTGTAAGACATGTGATAATAAGGGTTGTAATGGACTTGTAACAAAGTGGTAAAACTAAAAAGTTATAAAAACAACTTTTAAACACATTTTAAGAAAATATCAAAAAGGGGCTGTTAGAATTCGAATTTTAAGGCATATATTTTATGATTTTATAAAATACTACATGTCACAAGGATCGCGGGCATGTAGAGAACTCGAAAAACCGATTTATAACGAAGGAGGTACGCTAATTTTAAGTTATACGTTAATTAAACGCGTTTATAAAAGAAATTTTATAAAAACCAATTACTATTCACATCTAATGAAAATATAAACATATTTTTATCAATTATTATATAATTTTAGGATTTCAAAACAATAAGAATCCTAATTTTATGATTAATAACGAAGAAGTTATGAATTACGTAAGTTTACGACAATAAATACTTTTATAAAACTATTTTTATAAACGTTACTGTTCACATCAGTAAATAACATTTTGAAAACATCATTAAATATATAGAACTTTTAATTACGAATACGTGCTCGAAAGAATCGCTAAAATCGGATCTAAAACGAATAATATACGACATTTATGAGTTTTACGTTAACTAAAGTTATAAAAATAAGTTTATAACTGTCATGAACAGTAAAAATTACTATTCACCGGTAGGTTTAAAAATATTAAAATGTAATATTTTGATAACTCATCGTAATACGAAAGCGTAAACGTAAGAAACGGACTTAAAATGACAAAGTTGCGTCGTTTTTACTAATGAAATGTTTATAAACGTTTTAACATTATAAATACGATTTCACGAACGCAATTAGATGGTGATGTAGCTATATAGAATTATATATGGTAGTAGTTATTCAAGATGCTTAGTACTTATACGACCTATATTGGATTAGGTTGCATTCGGCGTTTATCTGACGCATTTTCTGTGATATAATTGTTATCATACACACAAGGTGAGTTCATAGCCCCACGTTTTACATTTATAATGATTTACAAGTTTTGGGGTGAGAAACATATGCATGTTTTACAAATGGACGCAAGTGGACATTTTACATTACGATTACGTGTTTGCCTAAGTAGCGATAACCCTGTCTGAGCCCATTATCATGAACTGTCAATTACTAGGATTGTGAGCGCGAATGTTATGAATAGATCTATTGGGATTGACATCCTCGTTCTGGTGATTAGCTAGGTTTGCCGGACAACGAACGTATACCATGTCGGACATAGGATGTTGCGGGTTAGAACATCATCACGGGCAATGTTGGCAATTTATATTGCATTTCATACATGTCGAGCTTCAGTGTTATGAGCTTAGGGAAACGTAATTACATTTTATGATGTTTGCATCTTTTGCATTATCATAAGGAAATCTTGCGGTCCTACATTATACATTTTATAAACCTATGAATTCACTCAACAATATGTTGACGTTTTAAGCAATGTTTTTCAGGGGATCAATAAGCACGAGGTGCGAGGGATACATTGGTGGTTTTGATTTGGATGTCATGCATTAAAGATTTTGTCGCATTAAATTTTGTATATCTGTTATGGGCTAGAAATCTTTGTATTTTGAACAAGTGAACAAGTAAAGCTTCGGGCTTTTGTAACAAACAATTTGTTTAATCCAATGTATCAGTTTTAAACGGCTTTTAATGGTCGTTCTTATATATATCTTGTGTTATTGATCTATGAAGTACCACCCCCAACCCATATTCCGCTGCGACCCAATATGGGGGTGTTACAGATTGGTATCAAGAGCCAAGGTTATAGAGAACCAGGTCAAAATGTTTTGCTGGACTATAACCGTTTTTAAACATTGCATTCATACAAAGGGATTTGCACGGGACATACATACATACACTAGTTGCTGCATTAGTTGATTAGACTAGATGCATTCAAGATTGATATACATGTTATGATATAAATGTATATTACTATAAGAGTCTTATATTAAATACTAATATAAGCTATTTTGGATTTTCAGATACTGTCATGTCGGATTCTGAGGATTCCACGGTTACATACACTGCTGTATCCAGTCCATTTGGAGGGTTGTCAGACATTGGGTCACCGGGAGTCGATGGACCACCCGTGATGCCAGAGGATCTGTATGCATATGTGGTAGCTGCTTTTCAGGCCCCGCCATCTCTTGATTATGTGTCGGGTCCTGAGTACCCACCTTCACCAGAGTTTGTTCCTGAGCCGGTATACCCGGAGTTTATGCCACCAGAGGACGAGGTACTTCCAGCTGAGGAGCAGCCACTGCTTGCTGTTGTCTCACCCACTGCTCAGTCACCAGGTTATGTTCCGGAGTCCGATCCTGAGGAGGACCCGGAGGAGGACGATGAGGATCCCGAGGAGGATCCAGCTGATTACCCTACTGATAAGGATGATGATGAGGACCCTGAGGAGGATCTTGCCGATTATCCTGCTGACGGAGGAGATGATGGCGATGATGAGGATGAGTCATCCGATGATGTCGAGGACGATGATGTTGATATTGAGGGGGATAAGGAGGAGGAGGAGAACCCAGCTCCTGCCGACTCTACAACTGTTGCTTTACCAGCTGTTGAGCATGCCCTATCTGCGGAGGAGACTGAGCCGTTTGAGACCGACGAGTCTGCGGCCACACCACCACCACATCCTGCATACCGGGTTACTACTAGGATATCGATCCGAGATAAGCCACCTACACCATTTTGGTCTGATACAGAGGTTTCCAGACTCCTTGCTATACCTACTCCACCACCATCACCACTTCCCCCATGGTCATCTCCACTACCACATATACCATCTCCACCACTACCCCCGATATTATCCCCACTCCCTGTATCACCACCCTTACTTGTATCATCTCCACCACCACCTGCTAGTCCTATTCGTCCATTGGGTTATCGAGCTGCGATGATCCGGCTAAGAGCTGAGGCCCGATCTATTTCCTATTCATTACCATTACCATCACTCTTACCCATACCAGATCCCTACATCATCACTACCGTTTCTACTACCCTCTACTAGCCGTAGAGATGATAGACCCGAGGTTACCTTACCACCTCGAAAGAGGTTAGGTATTGCTCTTGGTCCTAGGTACGAGGTCGGAGAGAGCTCGTCTGCTGCTGCTAGACCGACTGGAGGTTCTAAAGCAGACTATGGATTCGTTGCTACCATAGACAAGGAGATTATGCGGGATCTGGAGTGAGATGTCGGTTATGGGATCACCGACACTTAGGATGAGATGCTTGAGGACATACTAGGGGCACCAGCGACTGATGACACAGAGTTGGGTCGACGGATGACAGAGTTGACCACTAGGGTTAAGCAGGACACATACGAGATCTATACGAGGTTGGATGATGAGCAGACTAAGCGACAGCTGATGGCTGGTCGGCTCAACATGCTGTATAGGGATAGGCGTGCACATGCTCGTACAGGTTTACTCATGGAGAGAGAGGCCAGGATGTCTCGAGAGGCTTGGGGACGATCCATGGATGCTAGTGACCTAGCACGTTCAGAGGTTATGTCATTACGTACAGTGATTACAGAGTTACAAGCAGCGGACCGCAGAAGACAGGTGGCGATTACAGAGTTGATGGCGGCGGACCGTAAGAGACAGGCACATTTCATTGAGGCACTAAAGCTGTTGAAGAGGCTTCAGACCCAGATGACAGAGTTCAGTAGGTGCTACTGGATGTCACATCATTTCAACACAACATCTCAAAATACTTCATTTCTCACAACACATCACAACCTAAGCCATTTTGGCCTCACTCACCCACAATTTTATTTTATTTCCTATTTTTTTAAAACAAACTAAATTCATTTCATTCAAATAAAAATTACAAAATACATTACGAAAAAAAATTACGCCCTAAATTACGAAATAAAACACGAAATACAATATGAGATAAAAAAAACTAAAACATGATTCGAATCATTATATATTTTGTAATGGTTAATCATTTGCTGCTTGTCGGTAATGGTTCGTAGCAATTCAGTCCGAACCAGGTTGTTGAGTTTGTCATATCGAAAAGCTCGCCCTTGCCAGAGCACTGAAACCGTACTTGATGAGGGGATAATCAGGTAGCACTTCCATCCTCAACAATTTCGGAGCACGGGTACGCAATTGATCTAGGTACCGATTCAACTTATGCAATAAATTGTTCACCAGCTCAACATCAGCTACAAATTCTCGATGTAGTAGGCGAAGGGTCTCTCTTCTCACTTCTTCTGGTTCGATAGCCATAATTGTGAAAATGGAATGTTTTTTTGAAGTTAGAAGAGGATATTTGAGAGTATAAGAAAATGTGTGAAAATTGTGTGTTATTTTGAATTTTGAGAGGATGTATATATAATAAAAGAGAGTATAAATTAAAAAAAAATTGAAATTTAACCGTCGTAAATCTCTCTCCTTGTCATGTAGCTGGCGAAACTACAACCGGCGAGCCACTCTCGTGTGACGCTGAAGGCCACGTCAGATTCGGCGAGCCTCCACGCCATGACACCTTTGGCTCTATATACAACATTCCCGTGTTTGGGAAATCAATATCAGTTGTTTCACTTGTTTGGAAAAATATACTGTCATAGCCTCATAGGACATTAGGACATAGCAAACGTTTAAGCGTGTGTAACATGTATATATATATATTCTGGGTCGCTGGCCCACTAGACATAAATGATTAACACCGAGGCCCGAGATAAATGGACATAACATCACATGTAAGCGTGTGATACTGTGATTATTCGCGTTATTTGAACTACCTAACTATGAACTATCTCAAATATTTATCTTGCAATATTTTAACCATATGCCTCTTACGAGCAGGCTATGTATCTTATTGTTAAGAAATCACTATTCATTAATCCACCAGGGTTGTTTCTTTTCTTTTTAGCGAGGAAAAAATGTGAGCTCAGACTTCTAATGAATTTTAATCTAGAAAACATTAAAGCTTAATTCTTCTCAATAAGAAGCTAATTAAGAGATGTTAATTAAGAGGTTTATATATTACCATTTAATTTAAGGTGTGTTTGTTTCATTAAGATGTTTTGGGTCTGAATCTGACTACCAAATCTTACTGGTAAGAGGTGAAAATTATGTCTGAGTCTAAATGAAAAAATGTTGTTTGTTTTTTCATAATTGTCTGAATGGTTTCAATTGTACGTTTTCCAATGGGTTAACCGAAGCAAATATTTTGCCTAAAAATGTATGTTAACAAGTTTTTTTTATTGATTGAAATAAGACACCAATATTTTTCGAGACAATTTTTAATAAAGTTTTAATTGTTTATAAACATTTATAAACAAACTAATTTAACTAGAAAAAATACATCAACCTAGGTGTCGCATATAACATAAATCTCATGTTCCATATCAAGTTAAAAAAAAGTTAGATAATTATTAGAAGAGAAATATATTTTTATATCTTGAAAAAGTAAAAATTAAAAATTGTTTGACCACCTGTGCTTTGATAAAAGGAAAAAAAAACATTGCTTTTGATTTTACTTCTCTCACTCACGTGATACTACCGTACTAGTGTATACATTTAATACTTGTACTTCTATTGATCTTCTTCTTCCTCAAATCTTATCCTCTCTTTCAAAATTTTCTTGCATCCCAATAATAAGGCAGGTCTTTGAATTAAAACGAGATGGGTGAAAGGTTGGAAATGGGTGATGAGTTTAAAGAGTTTGAAGGTGGAGGCTACTGATTAGAAGGAGTAAGACTTGATTTCCGTATTTGATCAAGTCAGACATCTATCATCTTCCGGCGTCTGACTCTCGAAGAAAAAACAAACAATCAAAACGTCTGACCGCGTTTGACTCGTCAGACGTCAGACGCGATTCAGATGGTTTTGGCAAAGACAAACACACCCTTAATAAACATCCTTTAGTTGTGTTGGGCCAAGCCCATTTAGGGTATATGCATATTTATATTTGTACGGAAGACTATCTATTAGGGGTGTTCACGGGGCGGTTCGGTTCGGTTAGTTGGAAGATTTAAACTATCCGTCGCGGGGCGGATATTCAAGGCTCCGAAACTTCCGTAACCCAACACGTTAGGTACAACGGCGATCTCCCGTTCCAGCTTCGAAACGGCTGGTCTTATGCCTGAAACGGATCATCTGAGCCCAAGTTATGACCTTTTAAAAAAAAGGGTCTTTCTTCACACGATCTTGGGCTTCCAGAAATAAAATAGCCTGTTCTTCAATACTTGGGCCTGCATCAGCTACTCATCAGAAGGAGTAAGACTTGATTTCCGTATCTGATCAAGTCAGACATCTATCATCTTCCGACGTCTGACTCTCGAAGAAAAAACAAACAATCAAAACCTCTGACCAGCCAGTCTACTGGTTAGACTCAGACTCAATTCAGATGGTTATGGCAAAGACAAACACACCCTTATAAACATTGTTTCGGATTGAGCGGTTCGGCTCGGTTCGTCGGTTTCACGGTTTTTTTGAACACCCCTACTATCTATACTACATATAAAAGAGATTATTATTTCTTTCTTCATTAATTACAAAAAAAACTAAGTAATACAATTTTTTTAGCACACTCTACAACTTTTAATAGAAACAAATAAAGATATAGATTATAATTTTTATCTTCATTAATGCAAAAAAAAATAGTAATACAACTATAAAAAGCATATTGTATAACCTTTAATGCAAACAATAATAAATATTATTACATTCTCTTTCTTTATTAATGCCAAAAAATTATGTATAACACATAGCAATACAAGTTAAAAAGCTCTGTTTACAACATTTTAATGCACAAATACATTAAAACACATAATTAATACTGCTTTAAAAACACTCCATTACTCAAAAGTACAATAATATTTTCACATTGTACAATATAAACAAGCTACAACCAATTAAAATATAAATATAAAATAATCAATTACATAAAGTTACTCAAACATTAAATTGTCATTTTCCGAGATATCGTTGTAAGAAAAACATATTATTAAAATTATTGTTCGCTGGAAATTTTGTTACAAGGTACCCGCCGCCACAACGCGTAGTTACCCTGCTAGTTACGAGTTAAGGGAAATACATGGTTTAACAAAAATAAAAAAAATAAACTTTATGAAGTAACTTGCTACTTAACAAAAGATGAGACTACGGACTACCCAAAAACTAGATTAATTATATAGATGTCGTCTTTTACACGACTTTTATATATTTTTTAAAGTAACTATATATTCCATTTAGTTTTGTTTTTTAATTTCTTTAGAAGGTGGTTGAGGTGTATTAGTCATAGTAGTGGTTTATTTTCTTTGTGATTTCTTTATTGACATCTTCGTCTTCTTCTTGTGTCCTCCGTCGACGTCAACTCTCACCCTTATCTTCTTCTTAATCATATTTTCAACACATAATATATACATTTACACTAATTTCAAACCAATTATCACTATAATAACAAAAAAAGATGTGTGGTGGTGGTAGTGACGATGACTCATGTCGATGCAGACCGTTAGGGTTTCTCTTAGGTCTTCCTTTCGCCTTCGTTGCTCTCCTACTTTCTCTTATCGGAGTCGTCATTTGGATCATCGGGTTTGTTTCTTATACTGTTCGAGTCATTTTAACACCTGTAGTAACATATTTTGGACACCCGGGTTTACATGTTACTAACGTTACATGTTTTTACATGTGACATGTGATTAACTAGATCATGTATTTGTTTGTTGTTGTAGGTTGATATTGAGCTGTTTATGTCCATGTTGTTTTTGTGTAACGCTGATAGTAGAATTGGCTATATCGTTGATCAAGGCTCCATTTTCCATCATGAAATGGTTTACTGAAAAAATTCCTTGTTAAATCTAGCTAGCTACTTGTATTTGTTGTGATATATAAAAGTATGGAAGGAAAAAGATCCTCTAAAGTTATGGTCAAACATGATTGATCATGTTAAGTTTATTGTGAGTGAAAATAAATAAGTGGACCCATGATTTTTATTAAAAGAAAAAGTTTTATGCAATTAACTTATTTGTGATTGGTGAACATGATGTATCATGTTTGACTCAACTTTAGAGGATTCTAATCCGTGGTTAATAATAAAGTTATACAGTGGTTTTCATTGTCTAACATGGTATCAGAGCATGTTTGATCCTCAGACCTAGGTGGCTATGTTGAGCCGCCTCCGCTAGACCATCCCGTCAAACTCTAATCCTAAATAATCACAGCCTCCAGAAACATCGGACTCTCAATTATCAAATAATCATTCTTTTCAAGATTGGTTCTTAGCTGCGCTAGGTGTGGGAAATTCAAGCATGATTGCACATGTCAACAGGCGGACCACATGAAAAAGTTTGAAGAATAGCTATAAAAAAAAACAAAAAAAGATCGGATAGACTTTTTTAGAGGCAGATCTTGCGACATGATTGTTTTTGTTTTGTGTTACTACTTTTTATTTTTATTTTAGTCGTTTGACAACAAAAAAAAGTATAGTTTTTTCTTTATTTTTTTTTATTTGTGTTGGTGATTTGTGTTAAGGTCACAAATTTACACAATTGTTATTTGTGTTGGTGATTTGTGCTAAGGTCACAAATTCGCACGATTGTTTATTTGTGTTGGTGATTTGTGCTAAGGTCACAAATCCACACATTCGTGATTTGTGTTGGTGATTTGTGCTAAGGTCACAAATTCACACAATCTTATATTGTTGTTCGTGCTTCGGTCACGAGCCGGTTCGTTTTTTATTTATTTATTACGTTAATGTTTTGTTTTGTTTTATTTCTTGTATTCTAGTTTACTACTCCGGTCCGAGCTTTCGCGATTACCCCGCTCGGACTGCGAGGAGTATTAGTGGATTATTAGGCCCAAGCCCGGTTTGTGGGTTTTGGGTATTAAGATTTCACTATTATAAATAGTGGTTAATAATAAAGTTACACCGGAGGTTTTCATTGTCTAACACGTTTTGGACTTTTGAGATTTCAGTCTTTATCCATGTATATCTTTTTAGACTTTACCTAATGGTGAAGCGCGAATTCAGTGGTTCTTCTGATGCAAAAGTGTTCACAGATATCATCTTTGTCTTGTGATTAAAATCGAGACAAAATAATTTTACAAAAAGAATCAAGAAAATTTGTACATATTTGCAATTAAACTAGGATGAACTGTTTGCAAAGAATAGCAACCAATAACGTTACAAAAAACCGGTTGATAGTCAACATGACATTTATACTGTGAGGTCCTAGACCAACTTAGATAATTAATTAGTTCAACTCTTATAGTGACATATTTGCATAATTTTTTGTTTTGTTTTTCTGGTTGAGTTGTAGTATTTTGTATGTGATTCTTACCATTAAACTTCACAAAGCTAAAATAAAATGTTGGATATATACTTCTGAATTCCCTCATTAATAAGCAATGAAGACTTACACCGAGAGTGAATAATTCAAATTTTAAGGATCAGTATTTTGGTGCCTAAAATGGCCTTATAGATAGATACCCATAATTAGCTTTCATTCATTCACAATTCCTATCAAAACAACAAACAAGACCTTTTTAGTCAAGAACAATGGAGGTATGAATCAAGGGGTAATGTTGTTTTCCGTTTTTTAACCACAACATGATGTCAACGTGAAACTTGATATCCAACCTTTGGCTGATGAGGAGATTTGCGATTTGAAGAAAAGGAAAAGGGAAGCAAACTTGGCGACATGGAAATGGAACGATGTAATTGAAATCGAAAGTTCGGACGATGAGAGCATTTCGATGCGGATGATGATACTTTCGACGATGTTTCGTTTTGTAAAACAATTCAGTTTGTTTTTACTAATAGTGATCATAGTTAAGAAAGAGTTTGTATATGTTAGGGGTTTTGGATATGTGAGAGCTTCCAAGCATGTTCATGTAAGTCTATAACGGTGATTAAAATGTCAGTGTGTATTAATAGCTGCCATGTTTAGAGAATGGTAACGTCCATATGCATGGACATAAATTTATGATTTATACATACATCCATTAATATACAGATACATGTATATATGAAAACATGAATGTATATGTGTGGATAAAGAACAAGCTTGAGTGGGCCTTTGTTTTGTGTAAGGAATATATCAGTACCAAAGTTGAACAACAATTTTTAGCGCATACTGTTGAAAGAGAAATACGATTCACTGTCAAAATGACCAATTTAATTTTTACCATGTGAGTTGATTAACATGGGGTGATAAAGATGTCTATGAAGTTTGATAAAGAACAAACTGATTATTTATCACTTTTACCATGTATTGTTTATAGTATAATGTGTTACTGAAGTTATATCAGAATTCATGTACTATTTATATATCAGAAATAATAGAATTCATGTATTGTTTATATATCAGAAATAATAGAATTCATGTATTGTAGTGTTTATATATGAGTTATAGTAGCATACTAGCATGTGTTAATTACAGTAGTTATATGTATACATACATGAACCTTCCAATAGCTAATTGGCATTTTATTTATAGCACTTTGCACTTTGGAATGTTTTAGATTTAATACTTTATCATTAAATAAGAATGATTTTACACTTTAAGGTACTTCGTTTCCGATTATGTTGATGTGTCTGTATGTTTTTAGTAACTTTTTATAAAATATATATACTCACAACAAGTTTATAAATTTTCCTTTTTAACTTATTGAATCGTTATACTCAGGCAACGCACGGGTATTGTACTAATTAAGATGATGAGATTTACAAAATTATAATTCTCTTATATATTTATCATTGTTTACCCTGCACATAAAACAATCATAGTCTAAATCTAATCATAACTATATTTAACTAAATACAATTAAATCATATACATAGCCTAACTAGAGATTACACTTTAGCTCATTAAGAATTGTTACTATATCATAACAATTTTCACCTTATTAGTGATTATTAGCCTCTATTGATATTCGACATCTTCATCAAATGCTAGAATCTCGAACCATATTTAATTAAGTATAATTCTCTTTATTTAACTAAGTGTATTTAATACTAATAAATAAACTAATTACACTTTAACCCATTAAAAATTATTGTTATATTATAATATAAATAAATAATGGTTGGTGTGGTTTGGGTTCGTAATTGGTAGGTATCGTGGGTTAATAAATTATATAACTTATACAAAAGAGCAGTTACTATTCACATGAATAATAACAAAATATTTAAAAAAATCAAAACCTTCACAATGAATAGTGCTTATAAATAGTAGATTAATATTAAAAAATAAAAAAATTACAAAACGCACCATCAAGTTTGCTAAAATATTGAACGCATTATTTATTAAATATGAAACGCGTATCTATCGATTCATTCGGAAAAAATGTCATTGAAAATCTCCCCAACTTCACGAAAGTGCAGACGGCCTCTACCAAAACATAACTTGAATGCTAGCCATTCATGCTCCCTGGCATGGGAGCACGAGTTGCAATGGAAGTTTTAATTTCCATGCTTTCGTGCTCCCTGGCAGGCGAGCACGAGTGTACCCCAAATGAAAGTTTCAAACTGGGGCGAGGCCACCTGCACTTTCGTGATAGTTGGGGAGTAAAGTCTGCCCCAATTTTTGCAAACCACAGGGAGCCCATATTTTCACTTTTCTCTTTATTAAATATTGAACGCGTATCTATCGATTCATTCGGAAAAAATATCATTGAAAAGATCGTCGAATTACGAACAAAACAAGCCTAATATTGCAACGCTTCTAACATGGCGAAGGATTTTATAAAAAATATTGAAGTTTAAAATATATTTTTAAATTATTTACGGAAATAGTCTTTGTGGTTATCGGTTCATAGCAAGGTGAGTCCTAACGACCGACAAATAGTAAATGGTGTTATCGATCCATTGCGAAAGTAGTCCCGCGCGCTCCGCGGTAGGGCGCGGGTTACAAACCTTGTTACTAGACATGGGAAAAAAACGGGTTCGTCTAACCGAACCGCTAGAAAAACTAGAAACCGAAACCGGTCAAACCTGGTTTTGACCAAAACCGATCCGGTTTTTGGCCAAACCGCCAGTTTGGGATTTCATGGTTTCGACCGGTTCGGGGAACGGTTTTTGGAACCGGTTTTTCGAACCGGATTCGGTTAACCGGTTTAGAGCGGAGATATTTTTTAAAATTCGAAAATTTTCAAACGGGTAGGGACCGAGGAGGAGCGTTTGTCTGAATTTTTGGGTGTAGTGTTTGTTATTTTGCCATTTTATTTTAGTATAAATAGAGGGGTTGTGTATTGATTCAATCACAACTTTCACAATTCATACAATCATATGCAAAAAACACTCTTAAAAGCAAAACTGAATTTCTTTCACTAATGGCAACTTAATCCAGTTCAACTACCACTGGTGTTGGTTCTTCAAGTGCACTGTCGATTGCTCAAATTTTACCAACAACCCAAAACCCTAAGGTTTAGCAACACTTTAACCTTTGCAAGATGGCGAACAACTTGACCAAGGGTCAACGTAAGCATTGCTTTAATTTCTTGTCGTCGGGATCCAACTCGACGTTGAGGAATCATATCACGCATCCGCATTGTGAGGCATTCAAGACGGTCCAGAAGCGGGGCAATCGTCTATGCTCGAGATAGGAGTGTTTTTGTGTACAATCCGGATGTTCTTCGTAAACAATTCATGGGTTTGATGATTCAACAAAGCTTATCATTCAACAACTTTGACAACACTCAAATGACGACGGTGTTTCAAAACCATATGCAACCAAAATACAATCATGTAAGTCGCGCTACTCTCAAACGTGATGTAATAAAATTATGGAAAGCGGCTAAACAAGTAATAATTGATGGTTTTCTTAACTTAAATGCTAGTATCAACATAACAACGGATGTTTGGTCCGCTCCTCATGGTTTGCCGGGTTTTACCTATGTGTTGCCGCACATTGGATTGAGCCCAATACTTGGCAAATGATGAAGCGGGTCATTGCATTCGAAGACTTTCGGTTCCCTACACAGGTGGTGCTTTAGCTAAAATGTTGAGAAAAGTGTTTGTCAATTTCAATTTGGATGCAAAAATTTTGTCAATTACGTTGGATAATGCTAGCAACAATACAAAAGCAATTGGTAGACTAAATTAAAATACAGTCCACCTATGGAGGGTAGGTTTTATCATAGTCGATGTGTTGCACATATCATTAACATGGTTGTGCAAGAAGGTTTAGCGGTGCCCGCGATAAATGCAATCAAAGAGTCTTTTAAACAAATGTCAAAAGATATATTTAAATTGGGTACTGAAACTATCAATACTATATTCACATCTATAGAGAAGCGGGGAAACCTTGTTTATCACCTAATTAGGACGTTTCGACAAGATGAAATTCCACTTATCATATGTTCCAATGTGGTCTAAAACAAAAAGATTCTTTGATATATTTTTATGACCTTTTGGCCGATGCGGGTAAGTGTAATCAAATTCCGGTTGAAAATTGGGTTACTATTAAAAATTTAACCCGATTACTTGAATTGTTTAACAATGCCATGAAAATATTATCGGGGGTTTATTATCCAACATCTCCATTGGTATTGCAACAAATATTCTTCATGTGTAACAAACTATCCGAATTTGAACTTAATGGTGGTATGTAATCAAGTATGGTTAAACCAATGAAAAAAAAGCTTAAGAAATATTTTGAAAAAAAGCCATCGGTAATTACTTGTTCGCCCGCTTTGAATCCATGTTTTAATGTAAGCGGGTCAGAGTCACTTATCGAGACAATTTCAACTGATTTGGAGTGTTTTGACGATGACTTTGCAACTAAGGCAAAACAATGGTTCAACGACTCTTTGGAAGGTTTGTATAATATTTTTTATACGAAATATGGTAACCCAACTCAATCAACGAGTATTGTTTCTTCATCGAGGTCGTATTCAGGGAATCCGATGACTAATTTGCTAAACCGGTTAAAAGAAAAATCCAACAAACGGGCAAGGAATGATCGTTTAACAAGCTCCGGATATGAGAGATACGTCAATGAAGATTTTATCTCCCATCTTGAGCCCCATAAGTTTGCAGGTTTTGATGTTTTTGGTTTTTCGGAAAGCAAAGGAAACAATGTTTCCCGTTCTATCCTGAATGACCATGGATTTAATAAGTGTACAAGCTACTTCGGTAGCTTTTGAATCCGCTTTTTCAAAAAGTGGATCATCAATCCGAAGAACAAGACTTACACCGGCGTCTTTGGAGATGTGTATGTGTCTAAATGATCACTTGGACGCAACCGAGCGAATACAACACACATCAAATCTTGAAAACGCCCTAGACTTTGAAGAAGAGATCTTGGATGAAGAGGTGCAAGAAAATGAAGCGATGCCACTTTCCGATGAACAAATCGCACTAGATGAAGCTGCTAGCGAAGCTAGGTCCAACGGATCCGGTTCCGGAGGAGAAGAGTTTGATCTGACTTTGTCCGATTAGCTTTCCGAATTCCGATGTATTATGTTTTAAGTTTATATATTATGTTTGATGTATTTTCCTTTCCGATGTATTTCGTTTCCGATGTATTATGTGTTATATTAAATAAAAGTTGAAGTTTATTCAGTTTATTGCGTATAAAACCACGAAAAATGAAAAAAAATACATAAACTAAAAACCGGTTAACCGGAAAAACCGGTTTGGGAACCGGTTAGACCGGTTTGGGTTTTTCATCCCCTCGACCGGTTCCAAACCGAACCGATTAACTGGCCAAACCGATTTGGAGCGGTTCGTTGACCAAAACCGGTTTGTATTGACCAAACCGAAATTGAAACTGATTAACCGATTTGTGCACCTCTACTTGTTACAAATGTTTTAGCAGCTTTAGGGAAATGGTCAATTTGAGTAAGACAAGGCCTCTATTTATGAAAGGATCCATTTTGGGAGTCATGGCCCATTTAGCTTTTGCAATAAGCAAAATATTGTGCGATTACTAAATTACTTACCTTAACAATCAACATTTAAAAAGGCAAAATGTACCAACCCAACAACTCGTTAACTTTAATAGTTTGTTTTTTTTCCTCATATTAAATGACAAATTTTTTTTTCAATAAAGGGGATATTTTTATTTTATTTTTTGGCCCAGGCCGATAGTTTAGTCGTAAACGTAATTTTTTTTTCTTCTTATGTTTTTGACAAAAAGAAAGAGGGTGTTTAAAGGTTTTTTTTTTTGGGCCGATGAACAGTAACCACAGGTATAAAAAAATTTTGGGCCGATGAATAGTAACCGCGGGTATTTTTTTATCGGATGCGGTACGGTTACTTTTGTACATTTTTTTTCCACCATATTTTTGTGCCAACAATTTAAAAAAAAAAAATGGGCCGGCCCAAGCACTGTAGCTTGCTACAGGGCCTTAGCGTGATTAGTGTTTTGGAAACATTGTAAAAAAAAAAAAAAAAAACTATGGGCCGGCCCTAGCTCTGTAGCTTGCTTCAGTGTCTAGCGTGGTAGTGCGTTTGCAATTTGAAAATGAGTTTAGTGTATAATTTGTGCGTTTACATAACATTACTTACCTTCATACAAATCTTCATTTTTTAAAGGCAAAATGTATCCATCCCATCATTCGTTAAATCTTGTTTTGTTACAAAAGTTGTGTATATGAATGTTTTCCAGCGTATCATGGGTAAAAACACGTAATTATACTGTATTCTTTATATTAATGTGATACATCTTAGCCGAGATAGAATGTCACTAGTATGCGAGGCCGTATGTGAATGCTTGTCATTGAATTAAATCGTTTGTTAGTGACCAATACTATACGAACTCAACTTGGTAGGTATCAAAAAATGAGTTTGCTTTTCTGCTTTTTCTAAAGCAGAAAAACACATTTTCCATCCAAACATTGTATGCTTTTATGGTATAAGAAAAGGCACAAAAACAGTTTTTCCTAAGCAAGTTGGGAGTTAGTTATTTAATATTAAACTAAAATGACTTCCAAATCTTATATTTAACCTAAAACCTTTTATAATAAACATGAATGAAAATTTATATTAAAATTATTATTTTTACAAATATATTGCGTTTGTTATAAAATAGGAAAATTCAAACGTAGCTTCCAAAAGTACTATAAGCACTTATTTTAAGCAGAAGCAAAAGGAAAAAAAAGTACTCCCAAACACTCACTTAGAAGTAAGGCCGAATAAATATTTACCAAGCTCAAGTCATTCTTTTATTGTGATACTAGTAGGATCCCGCGCATAGCGGCGGAACAAAAAAAAATTAGTCAGTTTTATACATTTTTCGCATTCTTTTACGCCATGCAAGTCCAAAAGGCATAAGTTAAGTTTTATGTTCTCATTATAAGGATTAAGCCAATAACAAGGCGTCACTAAACCTTAAATGAGACAATTAACCAATATATTTGTTTCACTTTGCATCATACAAAGCACTTTTTTTTTGAACGGCAAATTTATTAAAGAAACGCTAGTAAGGAACTAGCAAATTACAAAGGAATTAAACTAGGGTTTTTGATCCAGTCAGACATATTAAACGAGGAATTACATCTATTATAAACCCAAAAATAAGACATAGACACAATATCGTCGAACAAGGTCGCCTTCCTCGGTTTTTTAACGTCAAAGAGCATCTTGTTGCGAAAAGTCCACACATACCACCACATAATATAGAACACACCCTCCAACATCCTTTTGTTCTTGATAGGAAGACGAAGATTTTGTATCCACAGTACCCAGTCAGAATAAGAATCAATATCCACGCGAGTAACATTCCACCAGCGAACAATCAGATCTACAGATTACAATACTAAAAGTGCAAGAGAAAAATAATTGGTTAAACCGTCTCCACACCCATATCACAAGTACCTAATCCTAGCCGGCACTTAAGGTAGTCAATTAAAACCTCTACTGCAGATATAATGAACCTAGTAGGCAACGAATTAGATTTTACCTTCCAAGCGTGCACATTAATCTTAATGGGCACCAAACGAACCCACCTAGTTTTTTGCGTAGCATCTGGAAGAGTTTTATCATCTATCAAACGTCTCACAGATGACACTGAGAACTCACCTGAACTTGAGAGACTCCAGGACCATCGATCTTCCATAGGAACTAACTGAATGTCTTTGACCAGCGACAAAAGAGCCATGAATTGTTCTTGTTCCACCCCGCTTTCTTGGTGGTCTACGGAAAAGAGAAATCAAGGTATAAACGCAAGGTTTGATCTTGGACGCAACAGTGCAGTCTTTACACAACTCTAAAGCATAAAGCCGAGGAAAGAGGGTTTTGAAGAGCATACCATCAAGCCACCTATCTTCCCAAAAACGGGCCTTCTCACCATTTCCAAGCTTAAAACAAATAGCATTGCAGAGGTTGAGACCTTTTTCATCCAGTGAAGTGACCTCTTTAACAATGTTCGACCAGCATGATGTATATGTAGCAAAAGAATTCCTTTCCAGCCCACCAGAATCACCATAGATGGCCTTAATTACCCGAGACCATAAAGATGAATCTTTTGTGAAGAATCGCCAATACCATTTGAACATCAGGCCCCTATTTAAAGCATAGAGGCTAGATATACCGAGCCCACCTTTTTCTTTTGAAGCTAAAGCATTTTTCCAGTTGACCCAAGAAGCCTTTTGATTGTTAGGGGCACATCCATTAAAGAAGTGGCTTCTTAAAGATTCGAGATTACAACACACCAAGGTGCTTGATGGATAGACATCTGATAGATAGCCATTGATCCCAGGACAGATTTAAGCAAAGTGAGTCTTCCCCCAATTGGACAGCATTTTCACCTTCCATTTAGAAAGACGAGATTTGACTCGTTCTACCACCCCGTCCCAAGCTTGGATGCGAGACATAGATCCCCCGACTGTGGAACCAAGATAAGTGAAAAGAGCTTGAAAGTAAGACATCCTAGCTAAGAGGCAACCACTTTAATTGCTACCATTAATACCACGTTGAGGCCCATTAACTTAGCTTTAGGCTCATATTGATTCCAAGCAGAGGCCTCCGAAAAAAGCATCTCGAGAAATATAACCAGGGTTTTTAAAATTTTCTCACACCATTGTCCAACAAATCAACAGCGTCATCGGCATAGAAAAGAAAGAAAATTGATCCGAACATATTTATTTGAATACCTAAACAAACCAGCATTCTTCCACAAAACACTTGAAGGAAAGATGTAAACTTTCCATGACTAAGATAAAGAGAAGTGGAGAGAGCGGGTCACCTTGTTTGAGACCTTTGTGAAATTGGAACTCTTCCGTAGGGCTCCCGTTTAGAATAATCGAGCCTCTTGAAGATCGAAGACAACTTTGAATCCACTTCCTGCGCATTTCCCCACCAAAACCAAATTTGAACAACAAGTCATACCAAGAAATACCCATCTCACGGAGTCGATGAACTTTCCTCGAAATCAACTTGAACACAAGGAGATGTTTCCCTCTTCTCTACACCACTGAATGAGGCTCGTCAAGAATAAACGTGGACCATCCTAAATCTTCCGTAACCTTTGACTGAAAAGCAGATTGGGACATCATTAAATCGAACCGAGCTTACTCCAACAAGCCCTATAAAGCCAAGACTTTAGCAATAATATTGTATATGCATCCTAATCAAGCTGATAGGTACAAAAATCTTTAACCATATTATCCCCTGGAATTTAGGAATTAGAACAATATAAGCGAAGATTACAACCTTTGGGGATTATCGCCAAACAAAAAAGTACGACACGGCTTTGTAAAACTCATTCTCCAATGAGATACCAAAAAACGAGCTGATCGAAACCAAAAGTAATAACCATCGGGGCCCAGGGGATTTACCAGTGGCCACAATCCCAAACTGCCCTCTTTATTTCGTCCTTTGAAACATCACGTTCAAGATCAGATTGTTGGGAAGACGTCAATCTATTGGGAAAATTTGAATGGAGAGTAGCCCTACTACAATCTGGTTTAGCAAATCTATGAGAAAAATGATGGAGAAATTCGGTTTTCACAAGACTCGGATCATCAATCCAAAGGCCATCAATCATAATTCCCCTGACCGCAAGAACATTCCTTTTTTTGTTAATCGTGCCATGAAAGAAAGAAGAATTCTCGTCTCCTTCAACCGCCCATTTAACATTAGACTTTTGTGCCATCTCCATCGAATTAAGGTTGTTAATATCTTGAAGATTCTTCACCAGATTCATGCGATTCGCAACAATTTCTTCATTACCCATACCTCGATCAATCTCAGCTTCCACAGATTCAAGATCGGTTTATAGAAGTTTACTTATAACATTTTTCAGGTTAGCCATATTTGTTATGTTCCAAAATCCGAATTTGGTTTTGAGAAATTTAAATTTTTCCCCATCATGTTAAGCATAGCGTTACCCTCATTATTCGACTGATCTATCCAGCATCTTTCCACCAAAATTTTAAATCCATCAATTTCACTACCAAAATGAAAAAACCTGAACGAGTGGGGCCATAATCAGAAGTGATGTTTCACGGAGAAATAGGACGAGTGATCAGAACAAAAATCGCTCCAAGTGAAATAGGCAGAAAGGTTTGAAGGTGTGGGGATACATGTGGAGCAGATTATCAGACACAGAAACCCTGTCAAGTTTACTCATTTTCTTCGCAGTTTTATGACAGACAAGTAAAGGATACTACACCAAGCTCCCACTTCAACCAAACCAGCATTAGAAATAAAAGAAATAAAGACTAACACCTTGAAGCATTGAAGATTGAACCAAACCTATCCGACCGAAATCAAACTCGTTAAAAATCAACCCCATACGACTACTTTAAAACCTCTCCATCAATGATTTCACATACCAAGTAATCCCAAAGCACGAAATTAGTTTTTTCTTTAGCATCATGCGGGCATATACTACAGACAATAAAAAGAACCAGTCTCCATTTTGTTCCTCACACACCACAACCAATATGTAAGTAATCCGAAAGAGTAACACTAATACTTACAGAAAAGCATTTGGATTCCACACGCAAAGAATGCCTCCTGAATTTCCAGACAGAGTCACTATGAACAAAAATCAAAAGTCATATTCCCCCAACAAATTTAACACAGAAAAGACTCATATTTTTTCCCATTTTAGTTTCTTAAGACCAAAATGTTAACCCTTTATCATGATACTTAGATCATTAACTCTAAACGTTTATACTTTTGGCAAGGCCTTGTATGTTAGGGAACAAACAATTCATACGAAATAACCCTCCCGCACCTTGAGGATTATGAATACTTTTCCTCCATATTAGACACTACACCCCTCCTATTATCTCCCAAAACATGACCCACTTTCACCACATCTTCTTAGGAGGTCTTAAGAAATGATCCACCTGATCGAGGCCTTTGATTTTTTGAAGTACTCATAAAAGTAGATTCAGCCCAATCCTCTTTAAGTTCATTCATATTGATTAACGCAAAATTCATTGGTATACTTGCATCCTTATTGGTCTCCCTATTATTCTCGACTTTAGCTGTCTCACAGTATTTGCAGAATGTGTTGGCAGAATCTTCTTTTGGAGTGAAACCGGGAGGATACTTTGCGCTAAATTCGGTCTCCTGTATATTAGCCATCTGATCTTATCTTATTGAGCAACTCGTATATATTAAATGGGTCTTTCATATGGATCTTCTTTGATTCACCTCTGTTATTTACATCACTTTGATCCTTTATTATCTCACCTTCTTCGAATAGCGTTTTAGGAACGTCCTCTTCTTCTCTGTGGATTCCTGTGACCTGATCATCCACCTTAAGATCATCATCTTTAGATTCAGTGTCACTAATTTCATTTTCATCCTCCTCATCTGTGAAGTCAGGAACCCACCCAGGAGTTTCTTTAGCTCTTATCCAAAACACTTTTCCTCGAAATATGATTTTAAACTCCTCAGAAATCCACTTGTGACATTTTGTTTGCACACAAATTCTCTTGGAATGAAAACAATCGTCCTCCTGATCCTCGGTGTCCAACATCTCCCCCCATTTGGATGCAATACGCTTGAATGTTTTTTCTGACCATAACTTGAAAGGTATGCCTTCAAGTTCCACCCAAGCAATCCTACTTTCCGTGACGAAATCCATAGAGGCAAGGGAGATTTGAGAGAACCATGAGCTGATACTAACGTTGTCCCTGAAAAGATTCAAAGATTTAGAGTCCCCAAATTCTAGCAAAATCCATTTCTCTCCCATGTAACGGATCATAATGTTCATAAAGCCTTCTGAAATAAAAGCCTTTTTGATATTCACTAAAGATGCGAATTCCTTAACTCTTCCAAGCAGACATTTGGACAAATCTTTCGTCATAACACAATCATCCTCCAAAACCAAAGCAGGAGTATCGATATCTTTAGGAGCTTGCAAAACAGTACCTTTCACGACATTCACATACGAGCTCTCATTACCTTTAAATTTCTGATTCTTAGGTAAATTAGAGTTGACATTCACCTTAGGGTTGGAATTTAACTTTCCACCATACGAGTTCGAAGGGTTTGTTTTGGAATTCACCTTAGGTCGCTGAAATCTAGAAATATTCGCATGAAGTTTGTGTTTGTTAATCCAAATCGTACAAAGATTGGAAACCAATCTCTCCACACTGAAAACATTAATAAATTTAACGAATCCAAACCTTTTTCCAGCAATAGATTTTTTCAGGGGGATATAAGCGTCAATGACGTGTCCATATTGCTTACATTTGTTGAACAGGTCCTTAGCCGTGCAATTGTCAGGGAAATTTGTAATATACACAGACACTGAAATCTTCGCCACATCGTCCTCCTTAGACCTGAAACTACCCATATTCGAAAATCTTGGATTGAAGGGAGATCTAACAATTCGAAACAAAAAAAAAACAATGAAGCCCCAAAAACAAATCGAAAACCTAACGATTAAATGTCCTATCTTTGATGTCCCACTTTTGTTGTCCCGCCTCTGGTGTCCCACCACAAGGATGTACCACCTATGACGTCCCAACTATAGTGTCCCATCTATGATATTCCATTCGGATCGCCAAGATTAAAGATTCAAAAAATTATTATTATTATTATTATTTTTTTGGATTGAAGGTAATTCAGGGGATTGAGTGGTGAAGAATAGATGAGTTATTGAAAATAGATCTGAAAAAGTAATGATGGCGTTTGAACCCGCCGGAAGGTAGATCGGAAATCGCCTTATAGATCTGAATTTGAATTGTAAAAAAATAAAAGTATAGAAATCGCCTTATAGATCTGATCACACAATTAGAGTTCCGTGTGAAGAATGAATTCAAAACATAGGTTTCTCTATCACATCAGACGGTTGTGATAATGAAGATTTTAAGCTTTTTGGTCTGCTTGTTGCTGAGCTATACTAACAAAGATTTCACACATGTTTTATTTAGTTAAATCCTTTTTGAAGTTATATGCATTACACTACTTTGCATATATATTTAGTTTTATAAATAACCACATACAAAGCACTTAACATTGTCTATCACATAAGCTTAAGCTTTGACAATAGCCTTATTGGCTTAAAAATGCATTAAAACATAAACGGTGTCACGATGATGCAAAACTACGATATCAAAGCCAAACCGCATGTTAGAACCTTAAAAACAGAATCAACTATACAATAGACTTTTTAGTGCTAAATGATCCATTTGACGGTTTCGATAAACTAAATCAATGTTTTTACCCTCTTACTTTTTAATAGCTTAAATACGAAAGATGGTGAGCAACATATTCTAAACAACTCCCTTTTTTCGACAAATATTGTATAACAAAACCAAATAGCGATTTTTACCAATGTAAACAACTCCCGTTTATCGACATCCAGTTTTTATAGCTAAATACGAAAATTGAAGAAAATTTTGTCTCCAACTTTCTATGAATTTGTCTCTATATATGCAACACACAATAATAGAAGAAAATAATAAGAGTTCATATAATTGCAATTAATATATCATTAATTTAAGTTATAAGATACACTTTAGGGAATCGTAAGTCAACTCGGTAACACAGTAGCATACACTTTATACATATGGTGTTTGGGCAAAAAACCCCGAGGTGTTCTACATCCACAAAATGTTTACAAAAAAATTTCTTACAAAATGATTTATCATACATTCATTGAGAGTTATGAATGTAAAAGGTAGAGAGAAAATTGATTAAGATTAATTTGATTGGTGACAAGTCATTTTGTAAACATGTTAGTAAAAAATTTTGGGATGTAGTAATCTTCCAAAAACCCCCTTACCAATATAAGCAATCCCAAACACTCCACTAAATCATATATCTCCTCCAAGCAAAAATTTATACATCGTTTTGAGAGTACCACACAATCAAACTCCAAACACATCTGTACTACAACTAAATACTGCAGATAAACGCTGGATAAAGAAGTAAAATATAAAATAAGAACTAACAAATCAAGGGAAGAAATACGCCCGCTTCAGTGTCTTTTGCCCGTGCAGATTTTTAAAGAGAAAGCTCCTAAGAAGGCGTGTTTATTCGACGAGCTACAAAGTAAATCTTTTTTATGGTGTCGTTTTAGGGGAAACAAATCGTTTGGATGGAATGATTGGTTAAATCATCCCGAATGTATTCCTTTGTATTTCTAGCTCCTTGCTAGTTTTTCGTTTTTTCAATAAATTGCCGTTCAAAAAAAAAAACATGAAAGGAAATTTATATTAAAATTATTATTTTTACAAATATATTGCGTTTGTTATAAAATAGGAAAATTCAAACGTAGCTTCCAAAAGTACTATAAGCACTTATTTTAAGCAGAAGCAAAAGGGAAAAAAAAGTACTCCCAAACACACTTAGAAGTAAGGCCGAATAAATATTTACCAAGCTCAAGTCATTCTTTTATTGTGATATACGAGTATATAATACTCTGACTAATGGTTACTCGTGTAATAATTACAAAGACAACAAAACTTTATTAACTGGGAGGTGATATGCACACCACACAAAGTGATGTGTACACCACAAAATCACATGTGTGATGCATATGGTACAACACCACGTATGCATTTTTGTGGTGTGCACATCACTTTGTGTGGTGTGCATATCAACTCCCTATAAAATGGCATGAGTAATAAAATGTAAGGATCTTGTGGAAGAAGAAAATAAGAAAGATAAAGAAAATGTGAACTTTTAGAGTAAGATTCTAAGATTGTGCATGTTACAGTTACGTGTATGAGAAAAGGTGAAGAGTTACAGCTTATAACCCGTGGTTGCATTCGTACAAATTAGAAGTCGTAGTAAAATTGTTTTTTTTCCGGAGCGATCACGTTTGTCTCAATATAATATCATATATCTTAATGTCTTTAACGAGACATGAATCTCAATTTTGTATTTGTGAGCACACTCACGTATCATTAGACCAAATGAAGTCAATGTTTAAATTTCATCTACCAAAGTTTAAGTATCATTATCTTTTTTTAAAGGGTTTTAACTCGATGAATATATTACTAAAAAAAACAGTTAAGTACATTAGAATGTGAGTGATTTGTCATATCTCAGCTTGTTATATAGACGGTAAAGTATACATAACAAGACATGACCACTCATATCAAAGGAAAAGACCACTAAACAATAGATTACATTTAACTCATAAATACATCAAATATAAACTATCTTCTACGTTGACCTCGAAGACGAATATCCATAGGTGTCACAAAATGCTAATTGCTCTTTTGTTAACTCTTGAATATCATAACCATCATAGATGTCATTGTCTTCGTCCTCAAATAAGCTTGCATCATTAGCACTTACACTGGCCATGAATTGAGCAGTCTCATCATAAACATACTCGACATCACTATCACTCTCTTTCATGGCCTAATTCGCATCTGTCACACCCCGACAATAGCGGAAACTCAAGAATGTAATCATAACACAATATACAATATAGAGAAAAACTACAATGCATAAACTTCAATTGTTACGAAGACCATCAACCCCGACCAACCTCGAGTGATGTCCCATCCAAATCCAAACTTAAACCAAAACTTTCAAATACTAAGAACCAAACAAAATAAACATGCAAGACTTCACATGAAAAATCCACACGGGATAACTCTAAGCCTGCTATCACATGTCACCAAACTATTCATCTTTCACTTCACCTAAAAATGATACTCGAAAACGTCAACAAAGATGTTGGTGAGCTTGTAGGTTTGATCTTAAACCAAAAGTTGTGCCAATATCTCAAAACAGTGGACAATAGTGCAATATGACAGTGAATATATGCAAATCACCCATGACTTAGCATCCCCGCTAATCATGTAACATGACCTAGCATCCCTGCTAGTCGATCACCATGCCCTAGCATCCCCGTTGGTCATGAAAACATAATATGTCACTTACGCACCTAAAGGGCCTACCAGCTGGAGCACTATATTAGGGCAGGACCACAATAGACATGGCAATTCCTTACCAATCACCCTTGCCGTGCCAAACATAGTACACGCAAGTAAAATCACACTAGACATGGAAATTCCTTGCCAATCACCCTTGCCGTGCCAAACACAGTACACGCAAGTAAAATTTACATCACATATATTCACATAGCAATCATAAGCACTGATGTGTCGTTGTGTGGTGTATATTTTTATGATTCAAGTTTTAAATTTATATTTTGTCAACTTAACCAAAAACAACAC
>BQNB010026163.1:0-50134 GCA_026074375.1 Tanacetum coccineum
ACATTCAATTTAAGATTTGTAAGACATTTATCATGACATGGAATAAGCACATTTTGCATACAAGAAACACATAACAAAGTTTTCGCTTTAGAAGCATTTGTAACATCAACATCAAGTACATTCTTCTTATTCGAAATAACATTTGCAGATGTATTATCTGTTTGCTTATTTTTCCTAACATAAACTGCTATATTCTTTGCTGCTTTCTTAGAGTTATCTAAAACACTGTGCGCAACATGTGAATCTTTACTCATTGGTCTTCTAACTCTAGATGTAGCATTCATTCCTGTAGAAGATAAAACACTCTTAGTCTTGTTTTGTTTGTGATTCTTGTGTTGTGACAACTCTGTACATTCCTGGTCTAATGACATGTGTGTTTTGATTTGCCCCTGTTTGTTTGGTAGGTGAAGTCTGTAAAGTGACTGGTTTTGACACAACATGGTTTTCTTCTGTTTTGGGAACATCCGTTTTCTTTTGAAAAGCGTGTTTGTTTAGTGGTGTGACACAAAGAAGAGATTGATAACCATTTGTTTTGTCAAACTTAGTATTTACAGACTTACCTTTTTCAACTTTTTCCAATCTTGTCTTTAACTCAGATATGGTAGATAAAAGATTCTGATTCTCAGCACGAATAGCACCATATGCATATGTTTTCTCAGAAACATGAACAATTAATTCATCCATTTCCTTTTGAGTTTGAGACCGTGTCTTTTTGATTGAATCGAAAAGCTTTTTATATTCCATTTTGGCATTATCACGTTCTTTTATCAAAGATTGGACTTTAAAATCCAAAGACACGTTCTCATCCTCAAGTTTCTCCATCTTTGAAATCCAAGAGTAATCAAGAGGAATTGTGGTTTTATTCTTCGAAGTTGAATCCCATTTTTGTTTTTCTTTTTCATGTTGTAATTTTAATTGAAAATCAACACTTTGCTTTTCACATCTTTGAACATCTTTTTCAAGAATTTTTATTCTTGCCTGCAAACCCTCTTGAATCTCAAAAGATTTCTTCTTGACTTTTTCAAGTTCAGCATTTAAGATCTTATCTACACATTCATGATTAATCAACACACACAGCTCAACATCTTGTTTGAGTGATGCTTCCAAAAGTTGATCTTTCAACAAATCATTTTGCTTCTCTAGTTCATCAATCTCACTTTCTGTCGACTCAAAACCATCTTTCATTTCTTTTATATCCCATTGAAATAAATTCTGAAAGAATTCAAGATAAACCTTCAACTCGTTAAGAATTGGTTTAACTTGATCTTGACAAAAAATCATTGATTTGTATCTTTGCCGATGATGTGTAAAAAATGCTTGCTCTTTTACAGTTCTGTTGTATTAGCAAAGACAACTTTTCAAAACAAACTTTTATCTTGTCTAATTCTTTGATTAAAGGTGACTCACTTGGCATATTTTTTGATACTAGAATCTTAACCGAGGGAATAGAAGAAGATGGGAAATATTTTTGCTCGACAGAAAGCTCTTTTTGAGGAACAAAATCTTTATAACGCGCATTTAATTTTTTGTAGTTAATTGTCCAGCAATTTTGTTTATTTGCAACAACAATTAGATCATTCATTTTTTTGTCTTTTTCTGACATTTTTTTGTTGACTTTTGAAAGCATCCCTCAAGATTTGTCCTTAAAATCTCATTCAAAGGAATTTCTAATTGTACCCAAACAAGATGCACATATAACTTTGGACACTTTGGAAATTGAGCTTTGCTTTTGAGTGTAAAGGATTCGGATACCCAAACCAAGGTATCTAATGTTGGTATATACTTGATAATGGTTTTGGTCCAAGCCTAAACATTCCTTGTAAAGGAATAGCCAAGATTCAAAATCCGATCAACATTCTTTTTCAGTTATGGCCTCAAGATCTAGATAGTATCATGAAAGTATCATCATTTTCACTTTATTTTGCCTTTTAAAATATGAATGAGTCTTTTTGTAAATTCCATATTTCTCGTTTTGAAATTTTTGACTTCTAAATCTAATTTATCTCGTTGTATCTTGAAATCTCGAATGATATCTCGATCACGAACTAATTGAGACTGAGCTTGATTATTATAACGTTTTGCCCGTTCATCAGCTTCAAGAAATTCGTTGAGATAATTATTATCCTTGTTTATGTTTTCCAAAATCCAATCCGTTCCTTATCACATCACAAGCTAGACTAGTCAAATGTCGAGTTTTGTTTTTGGACTTGTTAAGCAAATATTCATTGTTTTACAGCTTTCGTGATATGCATTCCTAGCAAAGTTTTTCTACTGCACCATCAGATCAGAAACATGTTAATCTTTTTCAACACTGCTATAATAACATTCCCTGAATGAAATTAAATTTAATATTGCAATGTAATTTGATCATCACCAATTGGTAACTGTTAATACTTTTATATGAGTTGGATACATTGTTTTTCATTAATCTCCTCAATGGATGAAGATTGTACCTCACATAAAAATGCAGACTCCATAGCATGTCCATCATCAAAGTAATGAATATCAGCTGTTGAATTTTTTTCTAGTCCACAAAGCATATTTTTCACTGAGTTCTTTAATTCCCCCCCCCCCCTTCCATCCTTGTATGCTGTCAGCAAAGAAGAAAATCATTCTGCTCATCAGAAAAATTACCCAGCTTCATCCTGTTTTGCAGCAACATTTGTTCCATGAAATACTTCGAGTCACGACCCTTGGCTTTGGAAAATATCTAGCATAATGTCCCCTTTTCACACAGTTGTAGCATTTAACAGTTGAATATTGCCTAAATATAGAATTCGAAGAGCCCTTTGAGAACATTCCAGTCTCTTTTAGAGCATTCATTCCCTCAACAACTCCTCTTAAACATAAGCTCATCTGCAATTTCTTCCATTATCGCAGAATTTTTGCTTGAATATACACCCTGGTCTCCTTGAATGATTGCTTGATTCTGGTGTTTGGATGAAGCACGAAGACGACTAATTTTGTGGATTAAAAGAAATTTTAAGTAATGCTTTTGCAAGTAGTAACATCACGGAGACTAGAGAGATCTTCAGAATTTATAGTTGAACATCATCCTGCTGGTACTCATCATCATAATCAACCACAGATGTAGGATGTGTCACATAATAAGATGATGTTTGTCTGAATGATGAACCCGTGTGTGCTACTAGAGCCAAAGGGTCATGATACTTTTCAAGCTTCTTTGCTCTTGAAGCATTAACCAGTCTCTCAAATTGCTGAAGATAGTCAAAAAGATCATCTAACGAATCCACGGTCAATTGTTTAGCAAGACGAACTTGAGTCACATATTTCAACCATTTCGGTTTGCCAAACTATTCAGAACTTTTGTGTAATTGACACAGTTGGAAAATTCATGTTGTTTCTTTCCCAAGTCATTCAATAATGAAGCAAAACGGTTGTAACATCAACGAAGTGCTCTCTTGGTTCTCAACAAATTGATCAATTCGTTCGTCGAAACCGTGTTCCTCTATCAACTTTGTTTTTGTAAGTTCCCCTCTCAAACGAATCAACTCCCACATCCACAAATCTATTGCCGAAGTGCAAGCATCGCATAAAATTGGTAAATCATAATAGGAAATAGAAAGTAGATCACATTCATGAACCTCCATTTCAGCACATGGAGCAAATAATCCACACCTTCAAGATCCTCTGCAGTTTGCAATCATGGTATTGTCGAGCCTTCAGGAACGAAATTCTTAAACTCATAAGGGCCTTCATTAAGTGCTTTGAGAAGCCACTTCCGGTTGTCTCTCTTTCGGTTTAGATATCGTCTGAATCTACTTGCCTATGGTATATAACTACCCCTTTCAAGCATAGGAGGCCTATTCTCAAAACCGGCATCAGCAAGGGATTGTTGGTATGTTTTGGATGTCCGACATGTCTTATGATTCAAAGATTGGATCTTTGTAGACGAAAATGAGTGATATTTTGAAAGGAATAGTACAAATTCGGTAACAGTAGTCAAACTCGGACAACACTGTTTACGGATCTAAAGATCGATATACTTCCTCGAACAATACACAAACTTGGTAATCTACAAACTTATTAATCTCAGAAATTCAAACTCGGTAAAATCTAAAACTCGATTTAACTACAAACTCGGTTAGGTTAAAATTTTGAAAAATTCATCAATTATGGATTATTAATAACCACAAATTCGATGAAACCGAAATATTAGAGACTAGAATACCCAAAAAAGACCTTAATATTTCAAATATGATAAAACCAAATTTGACGTCACGAAATATTAAAATTTGAGAAATTTTTGTTTTCAATACTTCAAAATCACGATAAAAGAAAATGGATGTAAGTTTATGACTTTGAAGCTTATTACCGAGATTAATCGTAGCAAAACACCTTATATCCATAAATTCGCGATTAAACCGAAAATGTGAAAACTCATAAAACTCGATAAAACCCAGTTTGAAGACTAAGCACCTAATATACGATTTTGATAGAACCGAAAGGTCGAATATCTCTATTACACGATATTTCTATCAAAAATTACACAACTTTTTACTACAGAATCCTGCTAAAAAGAAGAATAACACTTTCTAAGAATGAAAAACTCTTCCGAGAATACGAATACCACTTCCGAGAACGCTAACGCGATAAAACTACACTCGATAATCCTAAATAATCAAATTTTACTGTCAAAATCGATCTGCGAATCTCTACAAATCTTCAACCAAATTCTCCGAACATCTTTACGCTTCTCGTAACGTAAAAATACTCACAATTGAACACTGTACATTCTCTATGCGGATTGATACCACTTGATAGGTCATATTAATCTTGAATCAATCATATCGAACATGTATGCATAGAGAGATTAGAGAAGGCAAGTAATTAAAATTCAAATGAAATAAAAGGGAGGGAAATGGAAGAGTTTGTTACAAGTGCATCACCATCTAATGAAGATTAAAGGGGTATTTATAGTTAATAGAAGGAGGCTTACCTTTCTTATTTTCCTAACTTGTCACATCTAGTCCCTAGACTTTGGTAATTGTGCTATTTCATTCTTTTAGCATAATATACCTTATTACAAACTACTTTGACATTATCAAAAGAAACACTAATGACTTAAATAATACAAATCTCAAATCGACACTTTTATGATCTAACATTATTTGTCCCTTCTCTTCTGCGGTACAAGTATTAGACCATCTTTGTAACTGATGTACCATTCTCCTGTGTTGTGTGTGTACTTACACCCATGAATCACCATATGTCTCTCACCCTCCCCAGAGTGCATAGACTTGGATCTAGAAGTACTGCTTAATCCTTATTAACTTACATCATCATACACACACCTCGTTTGAGTATGGGGAAGCTGTTGGCATTAGGATCACTATTTGTTAATTCAAGCTCCATTTACTTCCAGATCAAAGTTTTCTTCAAAGCAAAGCTCCGATACCACTAGTTTTGATCAAACCTAGATCGATTCCTTAGGTTGTCTAAGGTTAAATTACCTTGGATAAATCCAAAATAACTTGTTGTAGAAACTTTGTATGTATATTAAAGTGTATGCGGAATCTACACCTTAATACCTAGAAGTATTATGAATAAAACAGTAATCTTAAAACAAACAAAGATATAACCAAACTCTCAATATATATTAGATCAATAATTACGAGTACGCTTCACTTAAGAAGTAGGTTTACAACCTTAAAGCTTTTTCTTAAACGACATCTTGACAACTATGAAGACCTTATGTTGCAAAACTGCTATCCTAACTAATGCCTTAGACCTCTTATATAGACTTAAGAAGTCCCTAGTCGGCTAACAGATACATTCTTAAGATATCTTAATCTTTCTAAACTAAACGGAACCTTTTAAATAAATACATTATGTAAAACCGTACATAACTATCTCCAATACTTAATCTTTACAAGTATCTTGTTCTCCTAACATCTTTAACTCTTTAATTCATCTTTATCCTTTTACAGTAGAAAGTCTTTAATCACTGCATGTTGTAATCCTTTCACCATCAGCCCTAATAAACACTAGCAGTAGTAATATTAGTAACAAGCAGTACAAATATATAACTCACATGTTAGTAACTGTGTACAGCAGTCTTAACATTTACACACAGCACTAACTACTTCAGCTTACATTTTAGTCTTCAATACTAGAGGCAGTCATAACTTCAACTAACACAGTAACTATTATGCTATCATAACAGAAATATAAATTATTATACTAACATAGTAAAACTAGCAGTGGAACATTATATACTACCAGTACTAACCACTTAGCATAATTTCCATTATGTACCTAAGCAGTAATAACTTCTAAGAATCCATGAAGTCTTTTAAATCCCAACATGAACTTCCCGTTGTTTAGGATAAATGTACATAAATGAATATTTTCCTTTTTTGGAGTCCGAGTCCTAAGCTAATATTTACTTAGATGTCGTAGAGAAAGTTTGAAGAGACATGTTTGAAAACTTTTGAAAACTCTCGTTCGAACTTCATTTATACACCCGTTTTTTCAATATTAATCAACATATCTATGTGCGTAAATGTTATCCGATTCGAGAGACTTCGGTAGAAGATTTTTTTGGAATTTTGAAAAAAAAATATTAAATATTGTATTTGCTTTTATATGTTTATATAATTTTACATTTGTTTTGATAGATAGATATAAGTTGTGAAATGTTTTATACACACAAAAAAGATGATGAGGGAGTATCTAAAAGCCAATTAAAACTTGGTTTCAAAAAGCTCCCTCTCAAAAATTAATCAACTTATAAAGAAATGATTCGAAATTTATGAAGTGACATGAGAAGGGAGTGTGAACACAAAATTTGAAAGATTATTGAAAATCCTATTAAAAAATTCCTTGAAAATACCATGTTCAAACTGATTTGAAAACAAGACGAAATTCTCTTCTTTTTAATGGTAAAGCTCTCACTAGCGCACACTGAAGCGTACACTCCCTTTTTTTATTTGAAGCCGTTATGCACTGAGTGTACATAAGCCATTCTAGACGTACTATAGAAGAACAACAAGCGGAATGGATACATGTATACTACCTCTGGAGTCTCGTAAACCTTTCATAAAGAAGTAGAATTTTGTAAACCCTTTGTTGTGGTAGATCTGGTGGGTTTATAAGTACTTGCATTATCATACACAGATGTGTCAGACTCACTCTCGGTGTTACTGGATGCAGTTATTTTTCGACAAAGGTTAAAAATTCTTTTATTTGGTAACCACTTAAGGTAAGACCTAGGTTTGATAGGCCTAGGTGAAGCAAGTCTTTCTTTCGAAACCTAACATCTTTGATTTCTTGACATTTAGCTTATGTTTCTTTTGATTTGCACTTTCTGAAACATTAGCGCGCTGGTTTTTCTTGCTAGAATTCATGCCATTCACATACTTAAACACACATTCATCATGATTAGCAATAATCAAACATTGTTTACATGTAGCACAAAAAACTTTAGATTTATCGTTTTGAACAACAAGCTTAATGTTATTACATGCAGATGACCTATGGTTTGGAGTTTTAGAAAACCGTAAATTCCTATGGTGTTCTTCTACTTTCTTAAGATAATTCTGTTAATACAAATAAACTGGCAAAAATGTTTATTTCTATTTCGCGATCTTCATTTTTTTATTGATGAACAAAACTTGAAGTAAACATTATGCTAAAAACCTTCTCTAAAACACAAGTTTTCACAAATCACAAAGTGACATAAAAATGTGGTATACATTATTTCATTTAACCACAACTAAACACAAAAATATTTTCATAATTTCACCCTCTAAATAAATCATGCAATAACCTAATCAAATGCAGCAAATCCAAAGGTAATCTCACAATAATTACCAAGATTTTATCAATGATCTTGAGAATCAAAATTCGATTGGTTCCTGTTGGCTAGTTCTATTGGTTTGCCTGCCGGTTTCCATTTTGCCAATGGCACCAATATATATATAACACGAGAACACTCGCTACCATTACTATATTTGGCTATAAATACCAAGCCATTTCTCATGTTTTCTAACACCTTTTCATTAAGAAATACTCTCTTATCTACTGATCTTTCTCTCTACTTCTTGCATATTTCTTCTTAGCTTCTTGTAGGTAATTTACTTCAAAGAAGAAATTACCGAGCATTCATCCGAGATGATCAAGTACCAAGTACCTTGCATTGCCGATTCTCCATAACCCATTTCAAGACTCAATTGCTGAGCCTTGACCATACTTTGTAGTTTGTTAGTCCATTCACATTTGTATGTCAAGTGTAGTTTTTATTTGGTTCGATTCTACCATGTGAAGAATCCGTTTATGTACATTTGATTATTAAAGAAGTGTAACTATCGTTGTGATTCTTTCCTCCGCCAAGTCAAAAAAGGTGATTTGGTGACTAGTGTTTACAAACTCGTTGAGTAGGTGACTCAGGGAATGGAGTAGGGAAAAGTAAAGGTGTCCTTGTTAGCCGAACCACTATAAAAACTTGTGTCCTGGTTATATCTCACCTCAAACCTTTCTTCTTGCTAACTTTTGTATTATTACACGAAACCAAGATTCAACATCAAGTCATTTCACACAAAGTTTCAAGTAAAATTGTTGAAACAGAACAAATAATATCCAAGAAAACTAATAACCCCCCCCCCCCTTCTAGTTTTCCACAATTAAGAATCAAGAAGCTAGGTTAACAAAGTTTTTAAAATAAATTGTATATTAAATCTTTAAAACGATTATGGATTCGGAAAACTACAAAGAAGGTCAATCTATGCAACGACCACCTCTATTCGAGGCAAATTGTTTTATATATTGGAAAAACCATTTTGAAACTTATGTGAAATCTAAAGATATTGATCTTTGGTACATTATAGCTCATGGTAACTATAAACCTACCACCAAAGACAAAGATGGTAAAGATATAGTTATTCCATATGAAAATTTTGATGAGAACCACAAGAAAATGATTTCCAAAAATGATGAAGCAAAAATGGTTTTATACAATGCCTTACCTAAAAAGAAATACAAAAGAATTTTCATGTTGCGATACCGCTCAAAATATTTAGGATTCATAAAACTACTCATCAAGGAAACAAACAAGTTTAAAGATAATAAATAGAATCTTTTGTACAAAAATATGAAGAGTTCTCTATAACCGATGATGAAACTATAGATTGTGCCTTTTCTAGATTTAATACAATCATTACATCACTCAAAGCACTTGATGAATCTTTTTCAAGTCGTAATCATGTTAGGAAATTCTTAAGGGCTCTCCTTTCCAAGTGGCGTCCAAAGGTGACGGCAATTGAAGAATCCAAGGACTTGTCAAAACTATCTCTAGACGAACTAGTCGGCAATCTCAAAGTCTATGAGGTAGTACTTGAGAAGGACTTGGAAAGTGCAAAGAACAAGAAAGAAAAGTACAAATCTCTTGCCCTAAAAGCAAGACAAGTTTAAGTAGAAGATGCATCTTCCTCGGATAGCAACGACGAAGAATATGCAATGGCCGTTAGGGATTTCAAAAAGTTCTTTAGAAGAAGAGGAAAATTCGTCAGACAACCCTATGATGACAAGAAGAACTTCCAAAAGGTCAAGGAAGACAAGAAAGAAGACCGAAGGTGCTTCAAGTGTGGCAATCCAAACCACTTCATTAGTGATTGTCCAAAGAATTCCTTTAACGATCAAAAGGCGTTTGTGGTGGGTTGTTAGAGTGATAGCAGAGATGATAAAGAAGAAATTTATCTCATGGCACACGAAAACGAGGTATTATCCGATACTCCCTACTATAGTAACTCATCCTTAGATAATGACTCAAGACAAAATGAGTATGATAAACTTTGCAAAATTAGTCTTAGGATTAATTAACAAAAAAGCACTAAAGGCTAAAAAACTAATACTCAAAAGGAGATTATAATGAACATAAAATCAAGCAGAACTATTAAAAGAAGAACAAATATATAATTACAAAATGTGATGTTGTGACCAGCTTGAAATTGAAATTAACTCTCCAAAAACTAAAACTAGCTAGGTTGAAAATATAGTTCATCCTTGCAAAAAATGTGTCCGAAATGCAAAAACCGGCAAAAGACAAATGTGGAATAGGAACAAGAGAATAAAGCCTTCTATAGCAACACTAAAAATCCAAACTTGGGTCTCCCAAATTCAAAAAATTCCTTCTGTATAACCGCATTGCCGGTTCCATTGACAACAAAACACGCTGCGATATGTTTCTGACAACAGCACCGGGCATCTGTTGACAGTGCAGAAAATGGGAAAATGCTTGAATCTAACATCATAAAAAAAATAACCTCTGTTTTAATAACCAAAAAGTCTATTTTAGGCATACCTAAGAATAGCAAACAACCACCAGTCTTAAAACTTGGTCAAGGACATGGAAAAAGTAAAATCTAAACGCCTCATAAAACGACCCATAGGAGACCTAGTAGCCTATACCCCAAAAGCGATTATCGCCAAGTAAATTGGAACTATGAAACACAACATGAACAACAATTCCAACCTCCTATGTATAATCAATGGTGTCCTTTTCCTCCATTTCCATACATGGGACAACCAAACGGTATGTATAACACTAACGGACCCATGAGATATTGGGGACCAAATGCTTGAGTTGTTTTATGCATCTAGGTACGTCAAAAGGTGAAACTTGACCCGGATGAATGGATCCAAGATAGCGGTTGTACTAGACACATGACCGGAAACAAAGATCTCTTCTCATCCTATAAACCTTTTGATGGAGGTAACGTGTTGTTTGGTAGTAACACTAAAAGCAAGATCATCGGCAAAGGTACGATTTCTCATAACTCCCTCACCATCAATGATGTTAGTCACGTAGAAAATCTTAGTTTTAATCTTCTTAGCATAGGTCAAATTTGCGATAAAAAGTGCAATGTACTATTTAGTGAAACCGGTAGCAAAATAATTAAAAACGGCATAACCTTAGGAAAAGGAATTAGGAAAAATGGCCTTTACATTATGAAAATGGGGAACTCACCAAAAGACGCCCTTTGTCTAACCTCTATAGATGATACTTCGACCTTATGGCATCGAAGATTGGGTCACGCCAATATGCGACTTATACAATCGCTATCATCTAAAGAACTTGTTAGAAACTTACCAAAACTAAAGTTTGAAAAACATTTTTGCGACGCTTGCAACGTTGGAAAACAAGTACATGAAAGCCATAAGGCTAAAAACATGGTTTCTACTTCTAAATGTCTAGAACTTTTGCATATGGACTTGTTTGGTCCGTCGGCCGTTCAAAGTTACGGAGGCAACTTCTACACTTTGGTCATTGTTGACGACTATTCAAGGTACACTTGGACAAGATTTTTAAAACATAAAAATGAAGCTTTTGATCATTTTGAAATTCTAAGTAAAAAGATTCAAAATCAAAAGGGTTGCCCCATTATTTCAATCCGTATGGATCATGGTCGGGAATTTGATAATGAAGTACAATTCGAAGCTTTTTGTGATGCTAATGGCATTACTCATAACTTTTTGGCTCCACGTACTCCACAATCAAATAGGGTAGTAGAACGTAAGAATAGAACACTACAAGAAATGAGTAGAACATTGTTAAATGAATAATCAATTCCTCAAAATTTTTGGTGTAATGCCGTTGACACCTCCACCTACATTCTAAATAGGATTCTTATTAGACCTTTCCTCGGAAAAACTCCTTATGAGCTTTTCAAAGGTAGAAAGCCCAACTTAGAATACTTCAAAGTTTTTGGTTGTAAATGTTTCATTTTAAATACCAGAGACTACCTTACCAAATTCGACCCTAAATCGACCGAAGGTATTTTCTTAGGATATTCCCCTAATAGTAAAGCTTATGTAGTTCTAAATAAAGAAACCATGAAAGTCGAAGAATCTCTCAATGTCAAGTTTGATGAAACTCCTCCTCCTAGTTCACCTCCTTTAATAGATGATGACTTACTAGAAGTCGACATCATAGAAAACCAAAGAAAAGACTTAGAAGTCAAGGAAAATGAACCATTAAACAAACAAATCTCAAACATCAAAGAATCTAAAGATCATCCCTTAGAAACCGTCATAGGAAACCTTAATCAAAGAACCCTAAGATCTCAAGTTCAAAAATAACTTTCAGTACTAAGAAAGAAAATGATTTCCATGACTCCTTTCGCCTCATGAGCAAGAATAGAAATCATGAATCCTTCTCAGTACTTCCTTTAGTCTTTCCTGGAATATGGTTCATAAATCTTTGATTTGCTTTCTTTAAAATGAGTGTGTAAGGAGCTCAGATGATTCTTGAGTAGTAATCCAATTCATTATTCAAAATATGACTTGGATCACAAATTCGATCATCTTGATAGTTTTGAGTTTGAGCAAGAAATCGGATATACTATTTGCTTGGAGCCCGAAAAATATCAAGTTGCCTCTCAAGATACTTCTTCTACTCCACATGTTTTACCAACATAAAACATGAAAATATCTATATCCTTTTCCAAGATGAAAAGAATATGACCTTGACATCCATCTCACACATGCTATGTTGGGGTCATGTTGAATCTACTTGCTCAAATGAACCTATTCCAACTTACGCAACTTTAGAAATCTAAAATCCCTAAATACTTCCTCATTTGTGTCAAATCATTTTCTCATCTCTTACTACATTGCTTAATACAAATAAAAACGTTTTTGTATGACTTGTCTAATGAACGTATTCATAGAAACACATGGTCAATATGTCGTTTCAAACACGTTCATTGTAGCTACATTAAAAGGAGGCTTAGAGTTTTTCTATCAAAATAAAACAATTTTTTTGTATCATCGAGTCAAGAAAAACTGCACCTCCAACATATCAAATTTTTCTCAAAAAAAAACTCTACCAAAAATCCTGTCTGCCCGTTTGCCGGTGCCATTCACTTTTCAAACCGGTGCCCTTCTTTAAATAGCACCGGCAGAACCGGCATGACTGTTCTCAGGTATTATTATACGAATTTTTCAAATTCAAATCAAACTTTTCCCTCCTTGTCACATCACTTAGGTTCTAAGAGTAGAAGTTGACCCTTACCACAATCTCATCATTAGATTTTAACCAAATTAGGAAGCAAAACATTTAAGTCTAACACAATTTTCTTCTATAAATAATACATCATTTTGCTATTCTCCTTCATCTATCTCTCTTGTCATACCTTTTCTCCACAATGCCTAAAGAGAATAAAACTAATCTAAAACGAACCATAAGAATGAGTGTTAGGCCATGTTGCTTTAGCAATCCAAGAACCGCATCTCCTCCCTATCAACCATTCTCTCCACCATGGGACTACACATCGGGAGCTCTACCAACTTCCCCGATAATCTCTCCACCACTATCTCTAATAAAAACTAACTCAAATGAAAATTGCTTGCTTACTCCTAAGATAACTCCTCCTCCATTGACTTTGCCACCACCCGCTCCTACTCAACCATCTAAGCTCACCTCACCGGTAACTACTAACCTTGATCCCATTAAACTCTTGTTCGCTACTCCACCATCTTCTCCATCTTTACTTGATGTGCTAGGTGATCTTCCACCTTTAACAACAAATCCATCACCTCCTAGACCATCCTTTGCAACCATTGAACGTATGACGAATGAGCCACCTCCTATTCCTCCCATGAACTCCTTTTTTCCTTTGCCAACTCTAGAACTAGAACCAACACCTGCTCCACTCCCTCCTCAATGCTTGCCTCCTCCACCACTTTAATTCCCTCCTCTTCCGCCATTGGGACCTAACAACCCTTTTCCTTTGCTCACCTATGAAATGTTTTGTGAGCATTACCAAAGAACTCAAGTCTTGATCGACAACCTCCAAGGAGAAATGAGATTCATTCTTAATTACATTCTCGATCGCCTAAATGTCATAACTCACAATATCAAATAAATAAGACATTAAGTAGTAGAATAAAACTAAGTAGATTCAATAGGAATCCTTCAAATCTCTTGTTGTTGTATTGTCTTTTATGTTATTGTACCTGAATAAAGGCCATTTATGTTTGGACATTTGTTATTTTCTTCAAAAATTATGTGTAAAATTCATGGACTTTAACTTTTTTAAGTCAGCCAGTGCCCTTCTCTAACAAACCGGTGCCCTTTTTTGTACAGCACCGGCTATCCGGTTCTACAGTAGGCTTCTCTATTTTTTAGACCTCTAACTTTTCTTTGTAGGTACTCACAAAGCAAAGGGAGCATATCTCATTGTTTCTAATATATTTTTTTTGTAGCATTCATCAAGGGGGAGCTTTCCATCTTGATAATATCTCTATATTTTTCGTACATTTTCACTCCGTTTTTGTTTTGACAAAAAGGGGGAGAAAGAAAGTGACCAAATCTATATATAAATCTAATCATCCATTTAACCTAATATGTTTTGTCATTAACAAAAAGGGGGAGATTGTTAATACAAATAAACCGGTTAAAATAAAACGTTTTTGCAATCAACTTAAACTAAGGTTTTATTAATGACAAAACATATTCATTCTTCCCAACCATTCTTCTCAAACCTCTTATCATCTCAAAACATGATCTCTTTACTATTTTCCATCTTTGTAGAAAAACATGCAACTTGAAAAAGTATACAAATCTTTTAAAACCCTAACTTTACACAAATTAATCTTACACTTTTTAATTTAATTATTTCATTTTGTATATAATCAAATGCAGCAAATCCAAGGAAAATCTCATAAGATTACACAAGATTTCTCAAGATTTTGCAAATCAAAATCCGGATTTAGTTACTGTTTGCCGGTGCCCTTAGTTTTGCAAGCCGGTGCCATTGGTAAACAGCACCGGCAGAACCGGCCTACAGTAAATTTTTTGGCTATAAATACCAAGCCATTTCTCATGTTTTCACACACCTTTCTCATACAATCTTCTCTCTAATCAACTGATCTCTCTCTCTCTCTAGCATCTCTTTCTAAATCTTGTGTAGGTAATTCACTTCAAGAAAGGAATTGCCAAATACGCGAAAGTTTCAAGCACGCCTCAAAAGTGCCTTGATCTTGATTCTTCTTACCTCATTCAAGAGATCATTTTGCTGTAATCTATTGTTGTATTGTTAGTTGTACATCAAGTGTAGTTGTGTTATTATCGATTCTCGTGTGTGAGAAATTCGGTGATCATCTTTGTAATCTTTAGAAGTGTACCATCGTTGTGAAGGCTTCTCCGCCAAGTGAAAGGAGCTCGGTGACTAGTGTTTAACAAACTCTCGAGTAGGTGACTCGGGGAGTGGAGTAGGGCAAGGAAGGTGTCCTTGTAGCCGAACCACTATAAATACTTGTGTCCCGGTGATATCTTTCTATTCTCTCTTTTCCTTTGCATCTCTTACTTCTTATCTATCTAATATCAATATCTAGATCACTTCACTAAAAAGTTTCAAACAAAGTATTTTACAAGTTTTTAAAGACCAAAAATTTAGAAAACTATTCAACCCCTCCCCCTTCTAGTTTTCCACAAACACCTTATTTCCCAACGACAAAGAATGATTGGGAAATCTTATTCCAACCAATGTTTGATGAATTCTTTAATCCTCCACCAAGTATTGTTTCTCCAGTTCCCGTAGTTGTTGCTCGAAGACCTGCTGATCCAACCGGTTCACCTGTATCAACTTCTCTTGAACAAGATGCACCATCTGCAAGTACTTCATCAAATCAAGAACAAGAACAATCTCTAGTTATATCTAGAAGTGTTAAAGAACAACTACAATTTACACAGTTTGACAATACTCCATTTCAAGACACTACTTTAGAGGAATCATACTCAAATGTGCAATCATCCCACACTCCATTTAAACTTCTTGGTAAATGGACTAAGAATCATCCATTAGCAAATGTGATTGGAGATCCTTCTCGATCAATCTCCACAAGAAAGCAAGTTAAGACTAACGCTATGTGGTGTTATTTCAATGCCTTTCTCACTTTAGTTGAACCGAAGAATTTTAAAGAAGCAATGCTCAAATCCTCCTGGATTGAAGCTATGCAGGAAGAAATACATGAATTCGAGCGACTACAAGTTTGGGAATTAGTACCTTGTCCAGATTTCGTAATGTTGATTAAATTGAAGTGGATCTTCAAAGTCAAGAAAGACAAACTTGGGGTGTACTTAAAAATAAGGCTCGATTGGTTCCTAAAGGATATCGTCAAGAGGAGGGGATTCATTTTGAGGAATCATTTGCACCAATTGCTAGAATAGAGGTCATTCGTATCTTCATTGCAAATGCTGTCAACAAGAACATGACAATCTATCAGATGGATGTCAAAACTGCCTTCTTGAACGGCGAGCTTCGCGAAGTGGTCTATGTTAGTCAACCAGAAGGATTAGTAGATCAAGATAACCCAAATCATGTGTACACGCTCAAAAAGGCACTTTATGGTCTTAAACAGGCTTCACGTGCGTGGTATGACATGTTGTCTAGTTTTCTACTATCACAAGAATTATCCAAAGGTTCAGTCGATCCAACACTATTCACCAGAAAAGCAGGCAGTGACATCTTATTGGTATAAATTTATGTAGATGATATAATATTTGCTTCTACAGATCTTGCTATGTGTGATGAATTTGCTAAAATAATGACTTTTAAATTTAAGATGTCGATGATGGGCAAAATGTCATTCTTTCTTGGACTTCAAATTTCCCAAAGTCCCAGAGGCGTCTTTATAAACCAGTCTAACTATGCTCTTGAAATAATAAAGAAATATGGTAGGCAATCTAGTTAACCCGTTGACACCCCTATGGTAGACAGAAGTAAACTGGATGAAGATCTACAGGGGAAACCAGTCGATCCTACACATTACTGTTGTATGATTGGTTCCCTTATGTATCTTATATCCAGCAGACCAGACCTTGTATTTGCAGTTTACATGTGTGCCCGGTATCATGCAAAGCCTACCAAAAAGCACTTACATGCAGTTAAGCAGATATTTCGATACATGAAAGGAACCAGTGATATGGGTCTTTGGTATTCGAAAGATTCTTGTATTACTCTAACAACATATGCAGATGCAGACCAAGTCGGGTGTCAAGATACTAGACGAAGCACATCTGGAAATGCACAATTCTTAGGGGATAAACTTGTCAGCTGGTCATTCAAAAAGCAAAAGAGCACGGGTATCTCTAATACATAGGCTGAATATATTGCTTTATCTGGGTGTTGTGCTCAAATCTTATTGATGAGATCACAACCAACAGACTATGGGCTTAAATTCAATAAGATTCCTCTGTACTGTGATAACAAGAGTGCAATTGCTTTATGCTGCAACAATGTTCAACACTCAAGATCCAAGCATATAGATGTGAGGTAACACTTTATTAAGGAGCAAGTGGAAAATAGAGTTGTGGAACTCTACTTTGTCAGAACGTAATATCAGCTAGCAGACATCCTTACCAAAGCTTTGCCTTGAGAAAGATTTAACTTCTTAATCGACAAGCTTGGAATAAAGAGCATGTCTTCCGAAACTCTGAAAAGTATGGCTGAAGAAGAGGAAGAGTAATTGTGGTAACTCTTCACATATCCTATGTACTATATGTAAATAAGAAAATATAAAAATTCAAAAGATTTTTCCTTTTCTATATAAATTTTTTACAAAAAGAAAATATAAAACCAGAAAATCAAATAGAAAAATATAAAATCAAAAAAATTAAAAAATATGTTCTATTGACATGTCTTCTGGAATCAATAATATTTACGACCTTAGAAATGTCATTCAACAATGACACGTGGTTGTATATAAAGTTCGAACAGAAGTTATAAATGTTTTTAAAACATGTCAATGGCTTGCTGTTATTTCAGACAACAACCCGGTCCTCATTTTAAAGGCAAGTATTTCGTCAAAAAAAACTTGACCTCTCAACGGGAAATTCATTTTTCTCGGGTATGAATTACTTCATATTTATACTAGGGCTTGTGTATACTTTACTACACAACCCGTGCTTTCTAAAAATAAGTGTACGTGTCAGTGCATTTATTTTTCAAAATAAAAGAAATCTTATTTTTTGTGGTATAAATGTGTTGTTTTATAAAAACAGTTTAGTCATATCAATCTCATTAGAAAAGTATTTGAAAAAAAATTATATCCCTCAAACAATGACTACGGCTCTTTCAATAGAAAATGGGTCATTATTTAAGGAGGAGAAATGTTCTAACAATTCTTTTAAAATGATGTTTCATTTTAAATCACAGAATAAGCGAAAAAGATTTTGGACAATAACGGATCAATTCTTAAATGGGAGTTAATTTAATTTAACTCATTAGGGTTTAAGATGTTATTTGGTTCAACCTTTAGGGTTTAGAATGCAAAATATGGAATTTAGAACCGAAGCTAACAACTAGAGGGACTAAAGTTGTCATTTTCCTAAAATGCCTAAGCCTTAGAAAAGTTTAAAAGGAAATGAAGAACTTTATAAACGATAGGGACTAAACTTGACACATACTGAAACTTAAAATCTAATAGAAAAAAAACATTTCTCACTTTTTTACTTTACCAAAGTTTAGAACACTTCCCTCTCTCTCTCTCTCTCTCTCTCTCTCTCGCTCGAACTGAATCATACACGAATCAAAATGCGTTTTTAAGCCTCAAGGTAAAGTATAAAGTTATTCCTTATCACCTAAACAACAATCTCTTAAAAGGAATTAGGTTATTTAATCACCATTTAGTCTAAACCCCTAATTTTCAAATTAAGGTTCATACGGAAAAATGTGGGATTTAGTCTGATTAAAGTGGGGGGTTTTGTTTGTTTAAGGATGTTAAAGAAGCGCTTGAAACATTTTTATGTGAATCAAACTCGTGTGAGTTATGATGATTCTTTAGGACGAATTTTGTGCGAAATATGAGTTAAGAGCTAAATGTTTGAGAGTTTATGATAATAAGCTTCATTTATGTATTGTGAATGTGTTAGAACCTATGTTTTGTAGCTAGGAAAACATAAGGATAATTATTATGTCATTAAGTGTTCTTGGCTGCGAAATATGTCTACCATGTGTTTGAATGTTCCTGATGTGGTATAAAGGTTTAAATGTGGCTATGTGTCCCCTAAGAATGCTTGTGGAAATTCCCTCTTGGCTTGTTTATCAAAATGTTGTGGTAATGAACTTGAAAGTGGCTCGAAATGCCCGCCCTCCCTCCTTCCAAAACACGTACTCTCCTCCACTACACTCAGCTACATCTCGACCCGTGACTCTCTCCAAAGCAGTCTCACTCTCTCACCTCCTCTTCCTCTCAAGGCTCACATCCCACACTCTCATCCATCTACATCCCACACACTCTACTGTCTACTCCGTCACAGCGACGCCTCCTCCTCTCCTCCATTCATCGCTCGACTCACTCTTCCACACACGCTCCTCTCTCCCAACTAATCTCCCTCCTCCTGTCACACGTCACACCTACATCACAGTCTCCTTCATATCGTCAGCTTCTTCCCCATCAACCATAACTCTCTTCTCAAAAGATCCAGGTCGGAACATAATCTCCCCTCCTATCATCTCTTCCCCTCTCCATATTCCATCCCAAGAAAATCTCGTCAATCGCCCCGGCTTCTCTCCTAGCCCCTGTCCCTCTCCGAGAGCTCTGCAGCCCTCCCTCAACCCGCACTCAATCCCCAGACTCAGATCCGTCCACCCCCCCCCAATCTCCCTATCTCTGTTCCATCTCTATCCACAACCCTCTCTAGCTCTTCTACCCTCATTCAGAAACTAGTCTCCGGGCAACTTACCTCCCTCAATACCCCACTCTTCAAACAACATCCTATCTCATTTCACTCTACCTCTCTTCTTATCCTCTATCCCATCGCGCCCTGTTACACAGCAATCCTCTGTCTCGTCATTCCATCCAAATCCTCATGCCTCCCTCCAACTCCCTCGTGCCTCACTCTCATCCTCCGCTCCACTTTCCTCACCATCCAACCTCCCTCTCAGCCCTTCAACTCACTCTCGATCCTCATCCAAACACACCCATCCCTCCCATCTGTCCCTCACGAACCCACATCTCCATCAAAAACCTCCATCTCCAACTCCCCCTTCTCCTTAAAATCAACATCAAACCTCAAACAAACGGTCGAAACCCTCATATCTCTCATACCATCTACTCAACCTCGCTCCCCCTCCAACATTCGCCCTCACACAATTCCTTTCCATCCACGCTCTCCACCCTACTCATCACCCACAAAATCGCCCTCTCCTCGTATCACTCTCAGACTGAAACTCATTCCCATCTCTTCTCGTCCTCTCCTATCCTTTCTAACTCCTACTCTCCATCTCTTCTCTCCAGTTCTCCTCCTCCGGACTCCTCTTCTTATTCTCCTCTCCTCAAATCTCTCCTCTCCTCATCGTCAAGTCTCTCTTCCTCATCTACCTCCCGATTCCTCTCTGCATACTCCGTCTCCCATCCCTTTCCTCTCCTCTCTCACCAATACATCTCGCCCCACTCCCTCTGACTCACTCTACGACATAGACTCATCCCCCCTCTGCTAACTCGACTCCACGCAACTCGCTAAAGCACCTCTCTCTCAACCCATGCGCCCAAAGTCTTCTCCCTCTCTCATCATCAACTATTCATCACTCAGCTCAACTCCTGCCTACTCACCCTCTCTGCCCACCAGTATCGGTCTCTCACATCTCACATCTCACTCTCCCCGCCACACTCCCCGTCCCCACTTCTCACACTTCCAACTATCTCTCACTCCTCCTCTTCCTCCGCTTCTCCCAATACCTACTCACGATCCTCCCCTCTCACATCTCATTCGCTCTCTCCCTTCTCACCCCGCGTTCCATCATCTCTCACCAACACCGTCTCAATATCTCAATCCTCCTCCGCTCCCACTCTCTCGTTCAATCATCCGCTATTCGGTTCCTCACCCTCCATCACCCATCCATCATCATTCACATCTCTTCCTCCAATGACCACTTACCCTCAAGCATAGATACTCCTCTCATCTTCTCACATCTCTCCGTACTCTCCATAGTCAATCTTCTTACCAGAATCCCCCACTGCTACATCTCACCCTTCCATGTCTCAACATATCCACTCTAGCCATCTCACTATCCATACACACTATCTCTTCTCAACCCCCAGCTCCACGACGACATCTCATTCTCACTATCATCACTCCCTCACCCTCGATCCCAACCACCACTTCCCCATCACACACCTCCACCAACCTCCTCTCCACCCGTCCACTCCATCAGTCGCCAACACCCTCTCTCTCTTCATCTCACTTCCCTCTCCTCTACCCACTCCACACTCTCTCCTCGCCTTCCTCTCTCCCTCTCGACTCTCACCCACAGACACCCTCCTCGACTCATCTACTCATCGTCCTCCACAATTGTCACTCATCAGCTCATCTCACTCACTCACCCAAAATCCAACCCTTCCCCCCTCTTCCAGAAGAACACACCCCCCAATCTCGTCCACCTCTACATCTCTCTCCTCCGCTCCTCTCTCCTCACACCTTGATCCATCTCATCACTCTCTCATCTCTCTCCTCATCTACTCTCCTCACGTCTCCGAATATCTTCAATGGAACACATCTCCTCCCCTGCCCTCCAAAACTCTTCACCTCACGCGTTCACCATTCCCAAACCTCCCCACCCCTACATCTCCTCGTGTCATCTCCCACCAAAATAAGTCTCCACCTCTACCTCTTCTCCGATTTCAGACCAGCGTCCATCTCGCCCCCCTCCTCATCACTCTTCCTCCCCACCTCCTCTCCTATTCATCTACTCACGATACTCTCGACGCCAACTCCCTCTCCCTCTATCATCCCTCGACAACCTCCATCATCGTCATTCTCCGATCTTCAACGACCTCCCTGTCACGTCTCATCCCATCTCTCGTCCATCAGACCACCCCCGTCGCCCCATCTCCTTCTCTCCACCTCTCTCTCGCGACCCTACGCGCAGATTCTCTCCCTCCACGAACCACCCTCTCCTCACCTCCGCCTCACCTCTCAATCCACTCACCCACAATCCAACATCCCACTCTTAAACCCACCGAATCAACTCGAACTCAGCCTCCTCGCATCTCTACTCCCTCTCTCGACTTCCGTCGTCGCTCCACACACTCCGTCTCCCCGTCCTCATCCTCAACTCTTCACTCCAGAATCTCTCATCACATACTAACTCCCCCAAACTCCTTACAACTCGACCACCTCCTTCCGCCCGACCCGGCCGTCGCCAGCCGCTCACTCCCTCTCCTCATCGGTCCGTCCCCTCCTCCCTCGCACCGTGTCCACGGCGGCGTCAAAAGCCTCCCTCATTCACTCGCCTTCATCCATCCCCCCCCGATCACTCCTCACCCACTCCTCTCTCATCCTCTGTTCCACCACACGCCGTCCGATCTCTCCCCATCCTCCTATCCTCGTAGTCTCCATCATAGTCTCACTCAACCCTCCTCGTCCTTCCTCTCCACCGTCTCACGTACGTCTTCTCGTTCTCAGGCTCCCTCAACTCCTCAAATCCTCTAAATACTTTTCTCACCATTCTCTTCCCCCCTCTCCGATCTCATCACTCCCTGCTCCATCAGATCAATCTCCTTCCCTATACTTACTCCTCTACCACAACTCTCTCTGCCTCCCCTCTCCAACTCAATCATCTACTCCTCGACTCTCTCTTCACCCTCCATCGACAAACCATTCTCCATCATCTCTTTCTCCCTCCCACTCCCATCGCACCCCTCCAGCATCTCTCTCCTCATCTTTGCTCTACCTCGTCCTCCCATCCGTTATTAAATCTCAGCAAACCCCCACCCATCTCCTGACTCTTAACGTGCTTAGTATCCATCCCACCTCTCATCTATCAGCCTTTATCTCAAATCCTCTTCCATCAGTAACTAACCTTCACCAACTCAGATCATCCCCTCCTCATATCCTCTGACTCACCAAACTCCCTCCAATCACTACTCTCACCCTCTCAACAACCCTCCCTCATCACCTGCCCCCCCATTCTGTCTTCTCTCCTCCTCGGGCTCTCTAACCTCTCTCATCCCTCACACCTCCTCATCCATTTCCGATCCCCATACTCGAACCGATCTCCCTCCTAGACCTCTCCACGTCTTCCTCCTCAACGTCTATCCGGCGTCCCGCCGCACACCCTTCATCTATCTATCACACTCTCCCTCTCTCTCTCATCTTCACTCTCCGCCTCCCCTCATCTCCCTCCTGCTCCTCACCCACTCACTCCAACTTCCGTTCCCACGCTCTCACCTCTCAATCGCGACTCTCTCACTCTCTCATCACAAACCTCCTCTCAACCTCCTCCAACCTCCGGACCGACCTCCTACTCATCCTTCACTCTCTTCCTCTCATCCCACTCCTCTCCAACTCTCTCTCCTCACCTTATGCCGTTCTCCCTCTCTCCCGCCTCACTCTACTCTCTTCCGCTTCTCTCTCTCTCTCCCATCTCCTCCTCCTCAATTTCCTCTAATCATCCCACTTCCTATCTCCCCCTCTCTCTCGTCCCCACATCTTCTCTCATCGATCTCCTCTAATATCGTCAACTCCTCTCTGTCATCCTACCTCAGATCCTTAACCTCCTCCTCTTCACGCATTCACTCTTCCGCTCCGACCTCTCCCTCTCTCTATCCAGTCAACAATCGCCACGACGCGTTACCTCCTCCTTCCTCTCTCGGTCGCTCCCTCACTGATCCTCTCTCCCAACTCATCTTCTAACTCTCCTCTCTCATCTCTTCTCCTCCCTTCCATTTACTCTCTCACCTCTCTTACTCCCCCTCTTCTCCCGCAGCAACGCAAACACCCTCTGTCACCCCTACATCAATCCATCCTCTCGAACTCCATCTTTCACTCTTCATCCTCAATACTTCTACACCGACTCTCATCTCTCCCACCCCCAACCGTCACTAATTCCTCTCTCCCATCAACACCAAAACCCTCCATCATCCTTCCCCCTCTCCTCCCCCTACTCTCTTCTCCCTCTCTCACCCCAAGTTCAATCCTCAGTTTCCCCCACCTTCTCTCTCGATCATCCCCTCTCTCTCTCTCTCCTCACCTTCTCCTCTCTACACCGCGCTCGCTCTCTCCGCACGCCCCAACCTCCGAACCCCTCCAAACCCCACGCTCCCGACATACACATCCAGACCCTCTTCCTCAATCCATTATACTCCATGTCCGGAGACTCCACCTCTCCGTCTATCCTCTTGGAACTCTCTCTCTCTCCACTCTCCTCCAGCTCCTCTCATCACCGATCTCAAACTAAAATTCTCTCTCATCTCATCACTCCTCTCCGTTCTCCTACACAGACACTCCGTCCAGCCCGATCTGGCCACGAATTCTCCCTCCCCACTCAATCCTCTCCACTCGCATTCTCATCTCTTCTAATAATCTCACCAGCACTCCTCTCTCTCGTCCAATCTCTCCCTCCTCCGTCCCTTCTCTCGATCCCTCTCGACTCTCTCTCAATCTCAGCTCGAACTGAATCATAACACGAATCAAAATGCGTTTTTAAGCCGTCAAGTAAAAGTTATAAAGTTTATTCTTATCACCTAAACAACAATCTCTTAAAAGGAATTAGGTTATTTAATCACCATTTAGTCTAAACCCCTAATTTTCAAATTAAGGTTCATACGGAAAAATGTGGGATTTAGTCTGATTAAAGTGGGGGGTTTTGTTTGTTTAAGGATGTTAAAGAAGCGCTTGAAACATTTTTATGTGAATCAAACTCGTGTGAGTTATGATGATTCTTTAGGACGAATTTTGTGCGAAATATGAGTTAAGAGCTAAATGTTTGAGAGTTTATGATAATAAGCTTCATTTATGTATTGTGAATGTGTTAGAACCTATGTTTTGTAGCTAGGAAAACATAAGGATAATTATTATGTCATTAAGTGTTCTTGGCTGCGAAATATGTCTACCATGTGTTTGAATGTTCCTGATGTGGTATAAAGGTTTAAATGTGGCTATGTGTCCCCTAAGAATGCTTGTGGAAATTCCCTCTTGGCTTGTTTATCAAAATGTTGTGGTAATGAACTTGAAAGTGGCTCGAAATGCCCAATAATGATTCAAAAGTTGTCTCATTACTGGAACGTCTCAAAGCAGACAATACGATAAGAGTGAATCAGTTAGCTACTATCTTAATGATTGAGTCGTCAATTCATTTACTAGACCAAAGTCGATATCAAGTTATCATAGGTTTGATTCATATATAATCTCGCAAGTCACCTACCGCAGTGCTGTTTGATGTTGACACTAGAAGAATTTCCATCGTCACTGTAAATACTAAAGAGTATCACTCTGATGTTCTGACAAGATCACAAGGATAATGCGTAGGACTCTTTGTCATCACTTGTGTTCTAGATGTTAAACAACAAGTGTTTATCAGGAAATGTGTCCTAATGAGATTTATAGATTGATCTCTTGGCTCTAGACTCGCTTATTGCATTTTGGTTTGGGTGATCAGAGCAGACTGCCACCTTTTCAATATCAACTAACTCGGAGTGAGAAAGTCATTAGAAGTCGTGTTGATCTCCGTGACAAATGAGACAAGTATCTTTTGAGAGAAACTTAAATGGCTATGAAGGGTTGTGTAGTGCATCACTGGGTCCATGATGTCTTTCTTTAATACCAGAATTCGTCTTTGTAAAGACGATAACATATGTATTGACCTGATTTCTGCCTAAAGTTGTATGGAGGGCTTCTTTCTTTAGACCCTTTATCTTTACATTTCTTTTTCATTCTTCAACCCCTTCAATGTTTACCAAGACTTCATTACTAACACCTTGTTGTAATTGTTCTAGTGTTAGCTCATGCCTTAGTCAATATTATTCTCGTTTCTCATTCTTCTCCAAATCATACCTAAGGACTATTATTTATAACTATGGAGTGTTATTGGGTAGATCCCTCTGGTTCTGGATGGATCATAGGACTAATACCTAACCTAACCACCTTATGACTTCAGAATCGCCGTGAATTAATAGGTTGTTGGGTATTTGATCGTAACCATAAAACCTTGAAAATTAATCAAAGTGTTTGATAAAATTATCAAAATCGCTTAACACTTTGAGAGTTTCATCTTTTGGAAAACTCCCCCTTCACATGTGCATCAATAAATGAAAGTGTTTCGCACATATGGGTAAGAGTGAAAAGCACGTTGAGTCTTTTGATCACTTATTATTTTCTAGATCACATTTTAATCACATTTCTCCCCTTATTTTAAATACTAAGTTACTTAGTTTTTAAAATACCAAGTGATTAAAATTTGTCATAAAAATTCCATGGGGAGAAAAGTGTTTGAGCATGAATTATGTGGAACTTTTTCTTCTTGCTCCCCCTCAGTTCTACATAGGTTTGACACTACAAAAATGATACCAAGTTGTAAAAAGAATATAAAATTAAGGGTGAGACAGTTTTGAGCACACAATTTTGAAAGATTAGTAAATGTCACTAAAGAATTCTTGAAAAATTATGCTCAGACACTGGATCATCTTATACCAAACATTCAAAAGTAAGTTATGTCATTATTACTGATTTGTTATTAAGAGACTGTTGATAATGTTTTGATTACATAAGAATTGTCATGAGATGATGTATCCAAAATTATTAAAACTTTGTTTTTCGACAAACTCCCCCTCAAAAATTGACTCATTTATAAAAATGATACCATTTGTTAAAATGATCGTCTTTGAAAACTTTGTGAGGGAAGGAGTGTTGAACACACAATTTTAAAATATTTTGAATTGCCATTGAAAAATTCTTGAAAATTTGTGTTCAAATTTTGAAAACCACATATTAGAAGACTTCTCTTCTAACTCTAAGGATAAGCGCACTGAAACGTACACTTTCCCTTTTCTTGAGCTTAAAACTTTTAATGTCTTGTAAAAACAGCTCAAGTCCGAGAAAATTGTTTTTCTCGTTGTTAGGATAAGTTACCTTTATAGGTATACTCTCCTTTATTTGAGGTTCGGGTTATGCACTGATGTGTACATAAGCCATTGTCATCAAGCCCGAGTTACAAGCTGAAATAACTGTAAGTCATTTTATAAAATAGAAATGACATGTTTTGAAACACTTGAACTCTTGCTCGAACTTCATTTACACACACGTGTCAATGCTAATCGACATTTCTAGGTACGTAAATGTTATTGATTCCAAGAGACATGTCGAGATTCTTTTTGGAATTTTTGAATTTTTTGATTTTGTATTTTGTTTTTCTTGGTTTTATATTTTTGTATTTTTTTTATTTCTCAAAAATATTTACATGTCGATGTTTGAAGAAATATCAACCAGTCTCATATGCTAGAACCTCGGTTCTGCTGGAGTCAAACATCTGATACCAAGTCGCCTAACAAGGTACGCAAACCTATCTTGCGATAGAGCTTTCGTAAACATGTCAGCTAACTGGTATTTGGTTCTGACAAAGTACAGTTCAATTATACCACATTCAACATGTTCCTTAATGAAATGATAGCGGACATTGGTGTGCTTGGTACGGGATGCACGGGGTTGCATGAGATTGTTATGGTTGATTGAGAGTCGCAGTACAATGGTATTTTGTTGTAGTCAAAGGCATAATCCTTAAGCTGTGTCCTCATCCACATTACTTGAGCACAACTTGCGGATAATGCCACGTACTTTTCCTCTGCTATAGACATTGCAGTGCAGTCATGTTTCTTTGACATCCAACTGACTAGCTTTTCACCTAGGAATTGTATTCCTCCAGAAGTGCTTTTGTGAGTATCAATGCATCCGACATGATCAGCATATGAAACAGCGGTTAGTTCAAATCCAGAATCCTTCGGATACCAGAGTCCCTATATTGATGGTTCCCTTTAAGTATCGAAAGGTCCTTTTAACCTCTTTGAGGTGCTTTTTGGTTGGTCTTGCTTGATAACGTGCACATTAGCATACTACTTGCACTATGTCTGATCTACTAGAAGTCAGATACATAAGTGACTCGATCATACTACAATATTGTGTTTAGTCAACGGGTGTTCCACTCAAGTCTGCATCCAGTTTAGGTTTAGTAGCCATTGGTGTACTAAGGCTATCATATTTATCCATACCATGTTTTTAAGTATTTCTAAAGCGTACTTGGCCTGGTTGATAAAGATACCTCGTGGGGATTGTTGGATCTGAAGTCCTAAAAAGAACTTCATTTCCCCTATTAAGGACATCTCAAATCTACTGTGCATCATTTTTTCAAATCTTTTAGATAATTTTAGGTTTGTAAACCCGAAAATAATGTCATCGACGTAAATTTGCACAAGTAGAATGTCCTCCCCGTATCTTATCGTAAATAGAGTAGGGTCAATAGTACCTTTAGTGAAACCTTTGGACATTAGGAATGTTGAGAGTTCATCATACCAGGCTCTCGGAGCTTGCTTCAATCCATATAGAGCTTTCCTTAGACGGTAGACTTTTTCTGGATGATCAGGATCAACGAACCCGTCTGGCTGACTTACATATACCTCTTCCTTCACTGGACCATTAAGAAAAGCCGTTTTAACGTCTATCTGGTAGATTGGAAAAGCCGTTTACACAAAAGCTGCCAATGAAATAAACAATTCATCATTTGACCAATGCAAAGCAGTGTACGTCGACGAAAAGACACCCTCGATAACGGACAGCATGAGGTATCCTTTGTCTCTAACAAATGCATACAAATTGTTCAAGAAAAAGTTGTGTCTTCAAAAGTCTTGCCATGTCAACTACCACCAAAAGAGATGAACCCTGGAAATTTTACTCTTCCATGCACTATTGAAAGTTTAAATTTTTATGCTATGGCGGATTTAGGCGCCAGTGTTAATGCCATACCCAAGTCCATGTTTGAACACCTAAAACTGGCTCAACTTAAGAAGGCTGGCATGATAGTTGAAATGGCAGATATGACGAAAAGATCTCTTATAAGAATAATTGAGAACCTCCTTATCAAGATCTATAAGTTTTTATTCCCATCAGATTTTGTGGTTATAGATATGTTAAACACACGTAATGAAACCATGATTCTTGGGAGACCATTTCTAGAAACCATTCATGCCAAAATAGATGTCTTTAATAAAGAAATCTCCTTAGGAATTGAAGGTGACAAAGTTACCTTTGATATGAACAAAAAGATTCATAATTTTACAACTCCTGTAGGAAAGATTTATATGATAAACTCAATTCATAATGAAGAATCTCCTTCCCTCAGTAGCACTCCGTTAGATAAGTCTTTAAGATTTGAGAAATCTGACAACAACTATGATAATCATATACAGGAACGAAGAAGCAAAAAGACGAGGATGCTAAAATCGAACACAAACCTCATTAGCACACATTTATGCAAACCTGTTAAGAAAATTTGCAATGGAATACTCAAAGTCTAGCCAACATGTGACCCAACCTTAAAGGCATGTAATGAAGGAATAGAAGTCTATGGAATAAATGAAGAAGGAAATCTAAAAAGATGGTACTGTTACGTTGATGATGATAGAGGAAGTATAAAAGGAGGTGGTTTATCATTTCCTGAATTCCTCTTGGTAAAATACGGGGAAGTCCAGAAGAAAGAGTTAATTTATGACAATAGGTATGAGGAATGGTGCAACAAAAACTCAAGCCCAGACACACCACCTTCAAAGCTTGCTTTGGTCCAGGAAGATTATAAACCTAGACCAAAGGACTATTCTTTCAAAGATTGGTTATTAACAAAGGTAGGACACGCTGAAGTAAGTGAACCAGTTAAGAAAGCTCTTTTTAAAACATGCCTCCTTGATTGCTTTCAAGAAGAGTTGGTCAAAGATCCACGGTCCAGGAGTTTTGACGACTATAAGTGGATGTTCGATCTAGAAGTTGACCAGTTAGCAGACGAATATGAATTAGGAATAGGAAAGAAAGGACATATGCTAGATGATATATGGGAAAATTGCAAGAAAGTACAAGGGGACAATACCTATTGGTGGCATGATTAAAAATCAAAAGAGGAGGAAAGGAGGCAACTTGGAATCAACATAAAAGAGTATGACCCACCAATGGTCCACGTAGAAACTTTCAAAATAAAAAGATACTCATTTGACACTGGCCAAAATTTCATTTGTGTCACTAAAGACTTGATTGATGCCTTACCATTAGGAAGAGAAAACGGGTCGAGATTCAGGGATATGATCCATAAGGAAGTGGACAGTGGAAGAAGGATCCACAGAAAGATGTAAAGCGTCTTGAGTCTAACTTAAAGACTCGGTAATAAATAATAGTGCTTGTCGAGAGACAACCCGTCTTTTATTTCTGAATTTTAGATTGGTTTTTGTTGGTTTCTCTCTTATTTTACAGGTTCTCTTTATAAGGAAGTGAAATTCGAGGTCTCTTTGACTCGTTTTCATGTGGTATAAAGGTTTTGTCCTGGCGTAACCCTCTTGGTTACGCCGTAACAGATATCATTACGGCGTAATGTCCTGAATTAGTTACACCGTAACCTTTTAAATTCAATTTTCAAACTACATGATTACGGCGTAACCAATCCCATGGTCACGCCGTAATCCCTTTTTGAAACCCAAAAATCAATTTGAAACCTTTTCAAAACCATGTATAAGTAAATGAAGTTTGTGGGTATGTTCTTTGGAAACCCTCACAAGACTTCACTAGTCCACTTGGGCCACTAAGTGGTTTAAAAGGCTTGTTGCATATGCTAAATGCAACCGTGATTCCTATGAAAGTGAGTTATATTTTAGTGTATATTTATCTATGAACATTTAATGCTTGTTGTTGTTTAGTGATTTCAGGGGAAACGATGTTGTTTTATAAACGCTTTGCAAGAATTCATCTCTTGAGTCATCACTCGAAGAAGAGAGCAACACGCAAGAGAGTCTTTTGTTTTAATTCTACTCTTATTTTAATTTATTTCATTTACTTAAATGTACAATAAGAACATTGTACAAACCAAGTGGGAGGATGGGAGTAGAATTACCACTTGACCTATATTTGCCTTCGATTTTCTAATTTTCTTTGAAAAATGATGCTAATTATAAAAAAATTGACATGTTTTTCTTGCTAAACTAGAATGAATCTTTGCTGAGTACACTATTACCCTTAATTCAATTGGTGAGGTTAAGCCTAATATTTCATTTCTATCTATTATACAAAAATCCACCAAAAAATATGAGTGTGCCGGTAGTATTGTAGAGTTTAGAACTTGGCATGTACATCTTGTCAATACCTAATTAGTTAGTTGGAATAAATGGTTCAAGAAGGAAACATCTTAGGAAATCACCCAAAAAGCCTATATGTGTGTATGTTTATCGACTTGTCACACTGACTTGTCGACTTCCCCGTGTAAAAATCTTTGTTGCACTCAATGTTAGTGCAAAATACCCTTATATCACCTTGTTAAGCCAATCCATGTTTAAACCCTATATGTTTCGTTACACCATTTCGCCTTAGCCTTCCCTGTAGTCTTTATTTTTCTTCGCATTGAAATCTTTGGCTACTTAAGTCTATGGTTCGGGGGAATGGGTACGAAAATTTTATGCATTCATAGAAGACCAATCATTAATGATCTATAAAGACCCCCTTATATCATCACTTTTGATATTGTTCATCTCAAGTGGGGAGACGTATGTATTATATCAAACGCTGCAGGGGCAATAATAAAAAGATATAAACTCATGTAGCATTTGTATATTTAAAAAATGATGGTGCAAATATAAGTCATCCATGTGCTAAAAATGTAAAGATGGTGCAACTATAAGCCATCTTAATGATTATGAAGAATGGAGCTAGTAGCCCATTATTGAAGATCGGATTTTTGAACTTAGACTCTTAGACTTATGGATAGACAGTAGCTAATTATGACAACCTTAGATTACTTTAGACTATTTGTTTCGTGTTTATATTTAACAACAATTATCGTGCATCATGTGTCTTATCCTACCCTATATCGTTCTACATCCCGACCATTGGTTTTGCTCGAATGAGGGATTTGATTGTAATCATGTATGTCTATTCCATTGTTATGGATGTGTATATGTGATTTTGTCACCCTTGTTGGTGAAACGCTTTTGGAAAAGGACTACAGGATGATTCACCCTTAAACCTGTTTGTCACCTATGTTTCCTTTGAGACTGTTTAGACCTTAATTCTAGTTGGTGAAGACATGTGTACTTTCTAAGTTTATAATAGAATACAAGCTATGACTATGCAATTGAGTGATTACCCCAAAATGAAACACTTAGATTAGTAATGAGAGTTGAGTGTTTTCGATCCCCTTTTCGTGAGGTGTTCGGATCTGATATTTTCTAGCATAAGTAACTTATAAATTCATTTCTCCAAGTTAAATTAGGGAAATCTTTTTATGAATTATTCTAAACGGTTCTACTTGAGGGCAAGTAGAAGTCAAGTGGGGAGATATTTGATAACATCAAATAGTTAATACATTTTAATATCAAATTCCCTATGAAAATGCTTATAAATATGTTATAAATGTCTGAAAACGTTACTTAATTGTTTATATTTAGTTTTTAGGGACCAAATGAGCCTTTTAACAAAAGACGTAGAATTTGGACATGAAATGCACTAAAGTGAAGAGTTCAAGGCTTGTTACGGCGTAACATCCCTGAAGGATTAAGTCGTAACATATTTTAAAGAAGAAATAAGTCATTGCATCTTTTACGGCGTAAAGCCTCTCCTACTTTACGCCGTAACAATCAAAATTCATGGAAGATGATTTATCTGAGTCAGCGTTACGGCGTAACATAGGCGACAAGGTTACGCCGTAACATCATTTTAGCCTAGAAGATTGGAAGCCTACGTAGCAAGGTTATGACGTAACATCTCATAAGGGTTACGCTGTAGCAGTTTTGAAATATATAAATAGAGCCCTCATCCGGCTCATTCATCATCACTCACCTCCATAACTCACTACACAGTCTAAAAAGGGTGAACTAAGCCCCCAAGGTCCGAAGCATTTCACCAGAAGGTCCAAAGGAGAGGTCACTTTACTTAATTCTTGTATTTAATCATTCATAACATTCACTGTAAGAATAATGATGATTCAATCCATGTTTACTTTCATTAATTCTTGCATTACTGTTACCATGAGCGGCTAAGCATTCTTAGTGTTGGCCTAACCATGTATTTGCTATTGATATGATTATTGTTTCCTGTTCAATTATGGTCATGTTGGATATCCTTATAGCCTTTCATGGATCTCTGTGTTTTGGTAGTATAGAGGGTTGCTTAGATCTTGTTAATCCTGTTATTAGACTTACCCTGTTGAACCTGGGATTAGCAGAGTACTAGAGTAGCTTGACACCTACCCCTAGTGTAGGAATTTACCACATTACCGACTTTGCCATATTAAATACTTAAAAAGCACATGAACTCTTTCGGAGAGGGTTAATAATCGGTTTAGATTATAGATTGGTCTTAAGGATAGGTCAGGATTAACCACTACAAACTTAGATGCCTTGCTCGTGTGATCATAGGGGAATGTAGGATCGCAGAGTGAGTATAGGACAGACCTCACATGCCAATTTAGGTCTGTCGATATTAGAACCACTAATGGAACTTATAATTGAACATTGCACAGGAAAATGTAATCATAGCATTAGTAATGAGATGGTTAGGTTAGCACGCTTTTCTCCCTGAATTCTTCTATCACTTTACTTTACTGCATTTATTTTTTACAGTTATTAAAATCAACTTAAAACCATTTTTAAACGTGACATAATCAAATTAAAACTAGTAAACCTTAGCTCTTGGGACGACCTCGGATTTACCAAACTACTACACTATATACGACCGGGTTCTCTGTCCGTTAGTGCGTGTATCGGTAGACGAGTTTTGTAGGTTCCAATTGAATGGATCTTGTTATGGCTTAAACAGTGCTAACAGTCACTTAGCAGTACTAAGTTTTAACTAGCAGTACTAACTGATTAGTTTAGTATTGACAATTGTAATCTTGAGCAGTAGGAATATATCCCTAGCAGTAGAAACTTAACACTAGCAGTATTAAGCTTATACCTAGCAGTATTAACACCAAGCATAACATGAAGTTTGTCATACTCCTCTCATGAATCATCTTGAATCATCTACAATCTTCTATCCTCCCCTGTTTGACAGAATCCTCTGAAATCAAGTACTCTTTTGTATCTGAGATGACCATTCTTGTCTTTATGCTTGTGTTGTAGAACTTGATCTTATCTTCCAATCTTTTGACTTTCTTCATCGACATTGTTAGAGTCTGTGCATGAGACTCCTTAGACTGTTTAAGAGCATTTTCCAAAATGGTAGCTTTATCAATCAATTTGGTACACAAATCCAACAATTCTATAAATCTCAAACTGTCCTCTCCACTTCCAAATGTGTAACCTTTTGAAAGAGGTGGATCATTGGACTTATAGTTTTTGGCAAACTACCAGCCATAAACGGATTTGATGACTCTTTACCAGTTTCCGTTTGCCCTGGAGTAGCCAATGCTTCATTCAAAAACATGGTGCATTGATAACCATATAGTTTTTAGCAAACTATCAGCTATCAACAGATTTGATTAGTCTTTACCAAGAACTGTTTGATCCTGGACTAGCCAACTATTTGCTGTGAAGCAAGGAGAGTTGAAAACCCTACAATTTTTGGTAAATTGTCAACCATAAACGGATTTGAAAAGTCTTTACCACAAACCGTTTGCTTATGGACTAGTCAGTTCTTATGCCTGTTAAGCATGGTGAATTGATGACCATTTTTTGTGTGGTTGTAAAACTAACACTAAAAGACCATCCATTCTATCATCAAAGTTCTTATCAAAAACCTCCTCTCAAATCCAACTATCCTTCTTTTTATAACCTGCAAATGTTAGTCTAAAACATAGAAAATACAATAGTAATACTAATATAGCAATATCAAGTATAATTAGCAAAACTAAAGATCTTGTTATCTTAGATAGATCTAAAACAACTAGATTAGAAACCTTGTGGTGTATATATAAAGATTATGCGGAATTAATCTTTACATACTCATAAGAAACAATCAAACAGTGAACACAGAACTTTCACTATATTGAACAAATCATAAAACAACTATATGTTTTGCCTAACAGCTAATCGTGTTCTTCTTCTATTCTCTGAATATTAATCTATATATGTCTATCTAACTATGCCGTAAGGGTTCCTTTTATACACCAAGGAAAAACCCTAATAGGCTTACAAAATGCGTAAAAGATAATGCATATCTATTCCTATAATATTTCATGCATGTCTCTTAGACGGTACTAACTATTTTATACTAATGGTACTAACTATATACTGACAGTACTAACATTGTACTAACAGTACTCACTATAACTAGCAGTACTAACTATTACAACTAGCAGTATTAAGTCCTTCAGCAACATTATCTTGTAGAAGCTCTTTAATTCCCAACAATCATCCCTTAAACTTATGATTTACCTTCAAATCTTAAGTTTCTTGAATTAAACCTTCATTTTCTTTGCTGAGAGGATTCTTCCAAACACTTCATCTTCTTGGTCTTTCTGCTTTTGCTGCACTCTTCTCTGGATTCTTCTTTTTAGATCAATTTTCCTCCCCTGTTTAGAAGGATTCTCCAAATCATCTTCTTATGGGAACCCAAGCCATCACAGACTTGAATCTTCTTTGTGCATCAATGTAATCTAATCTTTTCAAAGTAACTAATGCACTGATGTTTTTGGATACATGATCTACCACTCTGTTCTTTGGCATCCAGACCCAACATGCTGATGCTTTAACAGCATTAAACATATTCCTCTTGACAGCATTATATGCATCCTTTGGCTTAGTAGCATTAACTGGTCTCATCCCAGTTTTCATTAAGACTGCTTTTGGAACAAAGTTTCTTTTTGGATGAGGGTAAGACATTTTATGAGAATTATGATGATTTACCCTTCTAGCATTGTTCCATACTGGTTTAACCCGTTTTTGATCATTAACAAGTCTCTTGTGTTCACAGGTATACTACAGATGTTCAAAACTTCCACATATATAGCAGGCTTTCTTGATCATCACAAAGTCACTCCCTAGTTGATGGGACTTTTGATTATTCCAATTTCTTTGATTCCCTCTAGGTTTTTATGATCTGTACATCTCAGCATACCTAACTGTTTTCCTAACTGGTTTTTCTTGTTGTTTTGGTCTAACAATATCAACTTTAGGAATAGTAGGAACAACAGTTTTCTTTTCTACCACAACAGGAGATGTTTCACTTACACACTTATCAACCTTTACACCATAGCCTACAAATTCAGGCTCTTTAAACTTCTCAATGCCAGTGTAAGACAAATCAATGATAGGAGGTGCAAATAGGCCCGTAAGTGGAAGTAGAATAGCATTGTACCCCAAACCCTTTTTATTGTTATCTATCAGTTGACTTCCTATCACTTTATCTAAACTCTTAGTGGCATTATCATAGTTGTTAATTTTAAGCAGATTATCCTCCTTTTCTTTCTTAAGTTTCTCTATAATTTTCTTAAGAGTAATAATCTCTGCTTCATTGAATGAGGCATCACTTTTAAGAACAGCAATCTGATCACAAAGCATTCTTTCATTTTTCTTGTAGAAGACTAGTCGTTCTTCCACAGACGCTAAACCCATTTTATAGCTATATAAATCAGAGTCAGACTTACTAAGCTCTATTCTCAACTTATCATAGCTAGACTTAAGATCTTCATGGTTTTTGATATAGGGAATGAGCAGAGAGATGGATCTAGTTTGTTTCTTCTAAATCAAAGTTTCAGAAACCCGCTCTGATACCACTTGTAGGTTCCAATTGAATGGATCTTGTTATCTTAGATAGATCTAAAACAACTAGATTAGAAACCTTGTGGTGTATATATAAAGATTATGCGGAATTAATCTTTATATACTCAGAAGAAACAATCAAACAGTGAACACAGAACTTTCACTATATTGAACAAATCACAAAACAACTATATGTTTTGCCTAACAGCTAATCGTGTTCTTCTTCTATTCTCTGAATATTAATCTATATATCTCTCTATCTAACTATGCCGTAAGGGTTCCTTTTATACACCAAGGAAAAACCCTAATAGGCTTACAAAACGCGTAAAAGATAATGCATATCTTTTCCTATAATATCTCATGCATATCTCTTAGACGGTACTAACTATTTTATACTAACGGTACTAACTATATACTGACAGTACTAACATTGTACTAACAGTACTAACTATAACTAGCAGTACTAACTATTACAACTAGCAGTATTAAGTCCTTCAACAGCATTATCTTGTAGAAGCTCTTTAATTCCCAACAAGTTTTATAAATTTAAAACTTGCCAATTAATTATTTAAAACAAATTACGCATCAGTGACCCCCGTAGGCTCACGCATTCCTAGCCGTATAAATATCCGTATGACATGAGAACAAACCAACAACTTCCAAGCGAGTGATTGGTGCAAAAGATTCTTTAAAATCGATACCCTCTTCCTGTTTATATCCCTTAGCTATAAGTCGTGCCTTATTACGAATTACAGTATTGTCTTCATCTTTTTTGTTCTTCCATAACCACTTTAGATTGATAACAGTCTTTCCAAAGGGTTTGTTGACTAGTTCCCAGACTTTGAGTCTGTTGAACTGATGAAGCTCTTCCTACATTGCCTCGATCCATGCGTGATCAGCCATTGCTTCCTTAATGTTCTTCAGTTCTGCCATACTCACGGTGAGCACGAACATCCTCATTTTGCTAAACACATTTTGAAATCCTAATCTTCTATAACCATGCCTTACCAAAATAATCCACTACCGCGTGATTAAATAATGATCATCTCCCTCATTTCTCTTCAGCATCTTCATTTTACTCTTCTTCTTCTTCTTCACTATCATTGCTTCTACTCAGGCCTCCTCATCCAACCCTTCTAAGAAGATCAAACTCATCATTATTCCACCAAGAAAACTCTTTGTGGATTTAACCCAAGAAGATGATGATACTCATACACCATCTCCTATAGCAAAATCATCATCTCCATCACCACCCAATGCACCGTCAAAAACTCCATCAACCAAAGAAACATCCTATAGTCTAGGAACCACCGCATCCTCTTTTGAGTCAAAACCAAATTCTTTACCTTTTTCTTCAAGAAACACACCTTCTCCTCAACCAACTAATCCTTTTCTTGATGATCCATTAGATGCTCCTCCAAGGCCATCTAATCCACTTCCACTCCAAAGTCATCTTTCCTTGGATATCACCCTCTCTCTTTCTCCTATCACTCCTGTTGATCACATGTTTAAGACTCCATCACCACCTCCACCTCCGCCACCACCTCAACCATCACTAATGGGTCATCCCATTTTATTCAATATCCTTGACTACCATGGAACTCATTGTTTATGTTGCTTCCACAATCGCAATCTCATCATTTCTCTTAGGGATTAAATGCATTTCATGTTTTCTCATGTTGAGTATCTTCTCACCTCCGCTTTCGCATCACCTTCTCCACCTTACCATTAAAAATCATTGATGTTTAACAATAAAAATTCACCCACCTTTTGTTTAATCAATCCTTTATAAATCAAGAATCAACTAGGCCTTATGTAGTTTATAATGTAGTTATGCTTCCATGTTTAATTTTTAGTCTTGTAAAATTCAAACCTCTCAAGTATGAATTTATTTTATCTTATGAATGGATGAATTTATCTTTAGTTTATAGTGTGATGGGTGATTTGAGTGCATATTCATTTTGGCTACTATTTTTTTGTCATCTTTATATATTTTTCATGATAGTACTCGAAGTTGGAAATATATTGTGCACTCGTCTTTTAACTCATTTTTGTAGCAAGTCACCATAACTCGATCCCTTGGTGCCCCAAACGAGGGGGAGTATACATCAAAGGGAGCATTAGCAACATCGATTCTTTTCTCACCTCTACTCGACGACTAACCTTTTTGATTCGACAAAAAGGGGAGAAATATACTAAAACTCATTAATAACTTGTAAACTTTATTTTTATATAAAATGAGTTTTTATTTTGTCATCATCAAAAAGGAATGATTGTTAATACAAATAATGTCTAAAAACTTTATTTATATTTTTCGACCTCTCTACGTTTTGAAGATGACAAAATGTAAAAACGTTCTACGATAAAAATAAACATATACACGTTATTAGTCGTAAATCTCCATTTCGACGTAAATCACTTAAGGAATGTATAAACAAATCATTAAACTTGATAAGTGATCAAAGATATACCTTTTTGTCTTAAACTTTACATTTTTACAAATGTAATAAAACCTTTTAATAAAAATAATATATATAAAATATTTTTATAAATTAAGAAATGTTTTAGTTAATTATAAATAATTCAAATATGGTCCCCCCCCCTAAAAAGGTGCCAACTACACCAGATAAATATTTCCTTACTAAAAGACAAAAAATAGAGCGTCTACCTAGGGACGGCCCCCTGATAGGTATATGGGATCGTAGGACCGTCTATAGTAGATACGCTCCCCTCTCTTACCTATAAATACTGCACTATTTTCTGGCATTTTTCAACCCTTTTGCACACAGTTTCTACTCTACTTCTCTCTTTATATCTCTCTATATCTTTCTAATCTTTGGTCACTAACTTGCTTAATCTTGTTTAAGTGATCAATTTTTTCTTTCTTCCCTCAAGTGCAAGAGAAGAACACTCGTATTCGTCAAGAAAAGAAGTGTTGTAGATTAGTGCTTTCTCTCTAATTTTCTTCTAGATTTGATCTCTTTTGTATCATTATTGTGTAGTTGTATAGATCCGGATAGTGTATAAATCTGAAAGTGTTGTATGTGTGTCGGTTAGTATTTTAGGTCTTATAATACTCTTGTGAAGCGGTAGATTGATTCTAGCTAAGATTAAGACTCGACATTTAGCTTAGTGTCAGGCATTGGTATAAGCGACATGTAACTGCTTTCTCCGCCTAAAGGGGGCTTGTTGACATAGTAAAATCTCGAGTCGGATACTCGAAGAGTAGAGTAGGGCGAAGAAGAGCTTCGTAGCCAAACCACTATAATTCTTGGTGTTGTGGTTTGATTGTTCTATCTTTTTACTTTCACATTGTCTTTTATATTTCGTATATATAGTTTATATTGTGTTTGTGTTGTTTACAGTTAGATATATTGTTCATACTCATTGTTGGTTGATATACATAAACTCAGATCTAGGATATTTATAAGCAAACTTTTAAAACGTAAATTAAATGTGTCATCCTTAATATGAGGGTTGGAATGATGGCTTACGAACCGTTTGCTGATTTTTTAGAAGAAAAAAATTGGAAACTACTTTCAAGGTTTGTATTACCAAGTACCAAATGTAGAGTTGGAAAGGGGTTTAGTTAGAGTTAGTAACGATAGGGGGTTATCTTACACGTTTAATATTGCAGAGACATTTAGTAGGCTTGAACTTTATCTTGATCACTTAGATATGGATCTTTCTGAGTATTTACGTCAAGCTAATACAACTGAGATGGATGCTTATGTTTCTAAGAGAATAGTCTCTCCCAAAAAGAGGTATTGCAATGACTTTTCCATGGATGAGATGGTTCATTAGGATGAGATGGAGGTTGAGCAACAGAGTGGATCTTCTCAGCATCCATAAAAAATAGACAAAGGCAAAGAGAAGGTTAGTCAAGATAAAACAGAGGGTGTTGAAGCTAGGGCTAGTACTACTGATAAGGGCAAGGAGAAAGTTAGTCAAGATGAAACAAAGGGTGTTGAAGCTATGACTGGTATTACTTATACAGGTAAAGAGAAGGTTAGTCAAGATGAAATAGAGGGTGTTGAAGCTAGGACTAGTATCATTGACAGTGATTATGATAGTGAGGTTAATAGTGATGATGATAGTGAGTATGACATAGATAAGTCAGTTGACTATCTTAGTCCTGGTAAAGAAAAATTGATTGAACTTAGAAATAGGATGAAAGCTAATAGAGAGGCAAAAGCTAAAGGTAACTCGGTTCCTGAAATGAATGAGCCAAATGCTGCAAACAGTATGCCTACTGATAATATTAGAGGTGGGACTTTTGTAAAACATGATATTTACATAAATGAGCTATTGACAAGGCTTAAGACTACTGATAAGAATGGAAAAACTCAAGATCCTTTCATTCTTGCTGAAAAACATGTAAAAAAGTATCCAATGTATGATGAAACTACACACTGGAAACTTAGGAAACCGAAGGTGAAAAGCATAGGAAACTTAATTTTTTTTACTTTATGTTGTTTATAAATGATGTTTATTAACACATATTTATGTTTTAATTGCAGGTTGGTAAAAAGTATGTAACTATTGAAATGTTCAAAGAATGCCTAACCTACTATACTTTGGCTAATGGTTTCTCATTGTGGTATGAGAAGAGTTGTGGAAAGAGGGTGGTGGAAAAGTGTGGACAAAGACCACCTAGTTTGTCTGATCCTAATAAAGGTAAACAAATGAAGGAGAATAGGTATCCTAGTGTTAGTAGTGATGAGTTGACTGCATGTCCTTGGAGATGTTATACTGGGTGGATGACTGAGGAAAAAACTTTTCAGGTTAAATCATTAGTTGATGAGCATACACGTGTTAGAAATTTCAACTTTGGTTCATTGGTCAACTATAGGTGGATTGGAAATGACTTTGGTGATAATATAAGGGTTAACCAAGAGATTAGGTTGTGTGATATAGCTGACTTAGTGATGAAGAGGTATAATTGTAAGGTTACCCCCAATCAGTGTACAAATGCTAAGAAATATTCTTTGACAGAGTATGAAAAACTGTTGAGGAACATTATGCTTTGCTGAGATCATATGGAAAATCAATTTTAGATTCTATACCTGGGTCTACTATAAAGTTGGGAGCGATTGTTAATCCTGATTACAAAACATACTTTGATAGTTTCTATGTGTGTTTTGCTGGACTGGCAGATGGATAGAAGGCTGGGTGTAGGGAAGAAATTTTATTAGATGGTTGTTTTCTAAAAAGTCCTAATCAAGGTGAAATACTTACTGCAAATGGAAGGGATGGGATTAACCACATTTACCCAGTGGCTTCGGCAGTGGTCAATGTTGAAAACAAAGAAAACTGGAGTTGGTTTTTGGAGTTACTGGAAGAAGACTTGGGTTACAGCAGCGGAAATAGGCTAACTTTTATGTCTGATCAACATAAGGTAAGCAGTTATATTTGTTATAAACCGAGAGAATTACAAAAATAGTCCTTGTGGTTTGGCCATATTGCACGTTTGGTCTGCCGAGTTTCAAAATTACAAAAAACGTCCGTGTGGCGAAGGTTTGGCTCCACTTTTGGTCCTTGGTCGAACTAAAATGACTGATATACCCTCGTCTTCTTCTTTTTCTATTTTCTCATTGAATATTTATATTTTTCAATAAAAAAAATAAAGAACACCTAAACCACATGATCAAGCCCATAATTAAATCTTCAATATTTATATATTATAACTAAATTTTATAACACTTACACATCTTCAACACCACCCAAATGTACCCAAAATTAAATCTAAACTTCAGTAACCCATTAACAAAACTAAAACAATTAAATCCTATCACTTTTGTAAACAACAATACATCATCCTCTTGCATCACTACTTCTAACCCTAACCCTAGCCACCCTGGCGCCACCACACTTCTAACCCTAACCATAATCACCACAGCCTCCGCCACTACTTCTACTCTAACCTTAGACATCGCAGCCTCCACCACAACCGCCATTGCCGGATATAGCCAGAGAAGCAGGGCCACCACCACCATTAATCTATTTGCTGATTTGGATGGGGCCGCCACCAAACCCCCACCGCAGCTTACCACCCATGGATCTTAAACAAATATACAGAAAACCAAAATGATGAAAGTGAACGTCATGGGTTCTTTTTGGTGATTTGTGTGGGGCCCCCACCGCCGCCTGACCCACCTCTACAATCTAATCTCCGATCAAACACCCTCAAAAAACCGATATTTGGTTAAAGCATTCAAGAAAATCTATATGTTTGTATTTGATTTTTCTTGTTGTTCGAATCTGTTTTTGATAGTTAGGTTTTTGGATTTGGGTTTTAATTGTAGGATATATATATTGTCCAAATCTGGGTTTTTTGATCTAGGTTAAAGCATTCAAGAAAATGTATATGTTCGAATGTGGGTTTTAATTGTAGGATATATATATATATATATATATATATATATTGTTCTTATTCAATGGGTTAAAAGAACAAAGTTTATGTTCTTATTCAATGGATTTAATTGTGGGATATATATTTGAGGTGTTTGGCTGAGATGATTGTGAGTTACAGATCCATGGGTTAGGTGATGATGAATATGTGGAAAATTAGAAACAATGGGTTTTTTTTATAAAGTTTGTTTTGTTTATCTTTTATGGAAATAAGAAAAAGAAGCAAAACTAAAGAATTTTTTTTAAAGTTAAAGACAATGGTATTTCAGTCATTTTTGTTCGACCAAGGACCAAAAGTGGAACCAAACCTTCGCCACACGGACGTTTTTTGCAATTTCAAAACTTGGCGGACCAAGCGTGCAATTTGGCCAAACCAAAAGGACCATTTTTGCAATTCTCTCTTATAAACCAATGTTACTATTATATATATTTTAACACAATCTCATTTTTATAGGGTCTTATTGAAGTTGTTACAGCTGGCATGCCAAATGTTGAGCACAGGCAATGTGCAAGACACATTTATGATAACTTTAGGAAACATTATACTGGGTTAGAATTTAGGAATTTATTTTGGGCAGCATCTAAAGCCTCATACCCTGAGCTTTTCCACAAGATAATAGATAAGATAAAAAGTGCTAACCCAAATGCACATAAGTATCGTATGGATAAGAATCCAAAAACATGGTCAAGAGCCTTTTTTGAGGTTGACAGAGGTTGTGAAGCAGTAGAGAATGGCTTTAGTGAATGCTTTAATAGTGTCATTGTTAGTGTTAGACATAAGCCACTGATAACTATGGTGGAAGCTATTAGAGTCATAGTACTTGAAAGGATGAACAAAATGAGGAAAATTAGTATGGAATGAAATCCTGGAGTATGTCCCAGCATCAAAAATAGATTGGAATGGATCAAGGAACAACAAAGGTAAGTTTCCCTTAAATGTTGTTAGTTTATGCATTTTTTATTGACACTAATAACCAAAAATTGCAGGTTTTGGCATGTTATACCTACTGGTGGAGATCTTTTTAAGGTAAGATCAGGGAGTGAAGGATTTACAGTTGATGAAGAAAAGAGGACATGTAGTTGCAAGATGTGGCAGTTATCAGGAATACATTGTGTTCATGCCACAAAGGTAATCTTCTTGATAAACATGGTATGTGAGAGTTATGTCCCAGCTTGGTTTGAAACAAATTTGTATTATGTGGCTTATCACCACTTTCTAAAACCAGTTCCTAGTATGAATTTCTAGCCTGGTCAGAGCATGTACTCTATTGTCTTGCCACCAAAACTTAAAAAAATGCTTGGTAGGCCAAGAAAGAAAAGAGTTAGATCTAAAGGTGAGGGTGGTAGTTCAATTAGAGAGTCTAAGATAGGTTTTCAAGGAAGTTGTTCAAATTTCAAAAAACCTAGACACAACAAAGCAAGTTGCAAAGAACCACTACCTGAAAAAACACCAAAACCCAAAGGAGTGCCAGGTAGGCCTAGAAAGAAACAATCTGATGTAAATATAGAGGATGCAGATGTTGTTTTTAGAGGTAAAGTGAGGGGTAGGTCTCAACAGGGTGGTAATATGGGGCTCAACAAGGTGGTGCAGGTGGGTCAAAAGGAGGTGTAGGTGCAGGTGGGTCAAAACAGGGTAGTGCAGGTGGGTCTAAACAAGGTAGTGCAGGTTAGGGGTGAGCATCGGTCTAAAACCGGACTGAAATAGTACGATCCGGTCTGGGTCAGTCCGGTCTGGTTCGCTCCTCGGTCCGATCGGGTCCTATAAGGCATAATCATTGGGTTTTTTGGTAAGACCAGACCGAAGACCGAATTGGTCCAAAACACCAGACCGAAATACGTTCGGTCCAGTTTTCCGGTCCGGTCCGGTTGAACGATCCATATGCTCAGCCCTAGTGCAGGTAGGTATAAACAGGGTAGTGCATGTGGGTCTAAAAGGAAATTTGTGTCAAGTGATGGAACACAAAAAAGACAGGGTAAGAAGAGGGTGGGGACTTCTGCATTTGCTAGATGGTTTGGTGCACAAGATGACCCAGTTCAGACTTAAGATCAAGAATCATTGCAGACACAAGATCTAGACCAAATGGAGCAGACATAAGAACAAGATGAGCTAGACTTAACAAATGCTAGAGTGGAGCAGACACAAAAACAAACTGAGGACCAAGTGCAGACACAAGAATAACCCGAACAAGTAACATTGAGTAGACCAAGTGCAAGAAACCTCAAAAGGAAGTTGGCAAAACAAATAGTTGGCCAAGGCAGTACTCCAAACAGTGCACTGGATGTGGAGTAGGATTGAAAAGTTAATGTTTATGTGCACATCGTTTGTTTCAAGTAAAAGTGCACTTTAGTATGTTTTATAACTTTTTATTTGCCCATTTTGTACATCATGTGAGGGCATAGGTTGGTAAACATTAGAACCATATCTTGGGTCTGTATTATTTGAACAAAACTTATTAGAACCATGTAGGATCAACCGTATTTCAAGTTTACGTAATGACCATAAAAAACTAGCCCATTTTGTACATCATGTGAGGGCACTAATTGATGGTCATTCCTAAACTTTTATGATCAATGAAATATGCAATATTGAAGTTTCTTATGTTATTATCATTTGCAAACATAGCAGTTATCATCAACAACATATAACTTAGACCATGAACAACCAACAGTTAACATCAAAATATTATACATTGATAGATTTTTATTAACTAAAAAGAAACCATTACATTACTTGGCTATTATCATACCAAATCCAACACAAATCACTAAGAAAGATCCTAACATGATGGAAAACAACTTATCATACAATTTCATGTTTAACTTTGTAGCACTCAACTCTTCTTACAACATTGACTTGTCTATAGCAAGAACATCAATCAATTGTTCATATTCCACATTCTTCTTCAATCGTTTATGCTTTTGATACATCACGTACAATAAGTTTTTGTAGTATTCACTTGAAAGATCATCATTCAAAAAATCATAAACACCACAAATAGAGCATGTTACAAATCGCTTACCCGGATTCTTCCTAGTTGTTGTCGTTTGTACTGTTAATCGACGCTCACATTTACAAAAGTGTTCAATCTTACCACCAATTAATCAGGATTGTGATGAAGACCAAGATGACATGATTTAGGGTTTTTCTATTTGGACCGTTAGAGGAAATTGGGAGAAAGTGGGTTTTAATAAACTGTGTAAATTGTTATTAAACAGAGGGTTAAAGGGTGGAAATTGATAATAAATAAAGTGTAGGGGCTAAATATTGCATGGGCAAAAAAAGATAACGGGGAAAATGTTTTAATCTAGTGTCACGTCAAATAATATCCATTAGAAAGTTAGAATATGAAGATTAGAAAAAAAAATGATTTCTTTAGAAAATTAATACCTTTAATACTTAAAAAATTGTAAACTTTGATGTTTTTTCAAACAATTATAATTATCCTTTTTTATACTCCTTCCGTCCCATTTTTATTGTCCACGTTTCCTTTTTGGGATGTCCCAGTTTAATTGTCCACTACTAAAAATAGATAGGGAAGTTTGATCAAGTTTACTATATTACCCTTGTTTGAAATTATTATTACAAACTTTAAAAAAGACTTAAATTAATTACCTACGGGTAAAACTGTCTTTCTGTCAAAAAGTAAGAAAAAAAAAGCAGTAATAAATGCACTTTTCTTAAACTGTGTGTTTTTTGTCGGGGTACAATAATTTTAGGACGGAGGGAGTATTTGTTTTGGTTATTGTGTTTTAGCAAAAACCGTCATGTTGCAAGAGCAGTCAACCTTAAATAAATTTTAATACAAGTTCTCGAGATATGTGGCCACAAAAGACTTTGATTTATTTGATTTTCTTTAAACCCTTTTTACATGAGTTTTTTTAACTTGCCTCTGGCACAAGTTAAAGAAATACTCTGTATCATCGTCTGAGTAGCTAGCAGTTATTGAGTGATCTTTATATTGTTAGATGATAGGCTAAATAAGGCCCAAGCCTAATCACGGGCTTATGGTCCATTAGGTTTAGGGTTATGTTAGCTTATTTATCAAGTCATGTTCTATTATAAATAGACATGACCCTAAGCCCGTGATTAGGCTTGGGCCTTATTTAGCCTATCATCTAACACATATCAAATCTCACTATTCTAAAGATGACACGTAGACAGTGATTTATTTCTAACTTGTGCCACTAGAGCAAAAGTTAGAAAATCCTTGTTTTACATATATCATGGACATGGTATTGCTCGATCACCTTTGTTGTTTATACCAAACAAAAGTTGGTTGTTACATGTCTGCTTTGGTATTTTTCGGCCACATTCCATGTTACGATTGTGACCGGTCACTTTAAAACACATGTATTTGGAGTTTTATAGCTTTTCGAGATAACAGAGAGGTTCTTATTGTTGGGTCTCGATAAAAATCGCTAGTCAAGAAATGAATAATGGAAAATGAAAACCCCACGTTTCCTATCAATATAACAAATAGCTACCTTTAACAAGTGGCTAGCTACAATCTCAAAAGAAACATAAATTGATATGAGTGATAATTATACTTCTGTTATTGTCTTCCTTCGTCGTATTATAAGTGACAACCTTGCTATATGCTTTTGTTTTTTAAAAGAAGTGTGCATTTTTTAATTTTAAGCAATCAACAAATTATAACAAGTAATAGGTAAAATTCTGTTAAAAAGATAATAAGTGTACTCTCTAACAATTGTGAGTCATGTGCCTATTTGTGATACAAAGTGTATGTTTGGCTAAATAGGTTGGGGTTAGAGCTGAGACTATGACTTATATTATAAGCTGAAATTGAAATTTGTACTTTTGTAAACTTGTTTGGCAAATGAGCTGAGGCTGATATTATTGCAAAATTATTAAAAAAACATAATTAAATGAGTTTTTGCATAAAACTCCTTGGCCACGGAGGTTCACCTGCTTGACTCCGGGCTATCCAAAAGGATAGTCGGCCTTGGGAATAGTCGGTTTGCAATGTCAAGTCGGACACCCGGGTTATAAAAAAAAAGGTTTTGGTATATGTTAGATATTTTGTGGGTAAATAAGTAATTTATGGTTCAAAAGCCCCGGACTAAAGTTTTTAGCCCTTTTATGGGGCTGTGTCTTATAGAGACTTATGACTTATAAGTCCTTTCATAAACCCGCGTGACAAACGAAACTTATTTTATAAGCCAATTTATTTTAAAAGCCCAAGCCCCGATAAGCCCCAAGCCAACATACCCAAAGAATTAGTAACAAGTTTAAGAAGTATGCAATTCATAAAGCATTTAAATCCTACTTAAAAGATGTGATTTGTACGGTTTAACTAGCTGATAGATAATTTATTGGTAGTTGCTAATGAACTTTTTATAGATAAGCCTATTAAGTAATGATAGTAAAGAGGAACTTCTATTTTTGAGTCTTTTCTACGCCAACCAAAATCTACAACCGACACATCAACCTCTTTGCATCATCAAGCAACCCAACAATCAAAAACTCCTTTTTGTTAAATCTTTTTATTCATTATTTACACTTTTTACTCAGGTTATGTAGAAATTTAAGCATAAAACTGAATTTGAATATTTTCTGGAAATGATTTTTTTTTTTTCTAAAGTCATACTAATATTTTTAATCACTAAGATGCTACTTGCTACACTTATAATACAAGACAATTCATTTATCAATGGGTTGTATATTCCTTATTAAAACTTATTATGTAATGATATGATAGATAAATTTATGTCTAATTAAATGGACAAGTTGTCACAATGTGAACTAAAATATACAATTAATATTACTATTTTAAATTTTTTTCTGTTTATCCTTAAACTGAGTTCTTATGCCACAATAGTGACTTTTCTCTTACCTTTTAATATTTTATAATAGCAATATTATTTTGTAAGCATATGTAAAGTGACTAGCAAAAATAATAGTAGCACAAACGACTCCATCATCATTATATGGTTAGTTAGCTTATAGTTGGTAACCTGTCCATCACTCTATATTCATCAAAAACACAACATTCTCCATATCAACAATACTTCTCAACACCATTATTTGATCACCAAGATCACCGGAATCCGCAATTCCAATGGAATCGACGATCAAAACCATCCGAAAATCGATCCATACATTCCTACAACACTACAACTATTTTACAACTATCTCCATATTATCCCTACCATTTTCCATTTCAATTCTCTTATCCACCACCTTTCTTTCTAACACCTATTCGTATTCCATCCATGCTCGACTCCATTCCCTTTTCGACGCGGCTGGATTCCCAACGAAATCCGAATTCTATTCCATTCTTAACCTTAAACTCTCCCAAACCATCACTTCTTCAGTTCTAGTCCTACCCTTTACACTATCATTCCTACTAATCACAAAAACATTCATAATCCAATTTCTAAACACCAACTACAAAAACGCGCCTTCGTTAATTGGAATCTTTAATTCCATACTCCAAACACAAATATGGAACACATTAGTAATCATTTCAGCCAATGCAACATGCTTTTGGGTTCTTTTTATTGCCTTTAACTTCTTAGAAAACTTGCATATTCCTTCATTGCTCTTTACTATAATGGGTGGAATCGTGTATTCCATAGTTATAGCAAATACATTCATTATTTGCAATATTGCGTTAATCTTGTCAGGCATGGAATCAAGTGGTGGAGTTATATCAATTCTCAAAGCTTGTGTGATGCTTAGAGGAAGAGCTTCTATTGCTTTAGGTTTATCTTTGCCCGTTAATATGGCATTGGCTGGCATCGAAGCATTGTTCCATTTTCGCGTGATCAAGGATTATTACAATTCGGGTATGGATAGACCAACTTCAACAATGGTGCTAGAGGGGTTATTCATTGGTTATTTGTACTCTATCTTGATCACACTTGATACTATCATTGGGTGTATGTTTTTCAAAAGCTGCAAGATAGTTTATGATCAAAATATTGTTGATCAAGAAAAAGGTATCATTAATGAAGATGATGTAGTATTGGTTAAGTGTTTAGAACAAATTCTTTCTTGAAAAACATGTTTTCTTTTTTT